>JBBPNB010001041.1:0-10022 GCA_038090635.1 Rubroboletus satanas | reverse complement strand
CACCACCCTCATGAGTATTTTTCCCGTGTACTTGTCTTATAGATCACACAATATTTTCCCTGAATCAAACACGGCCAAGTTTAATCCTCTTTGCATGAGACAGAATAAACGAAACGTTATGTCGGCCAGTGCCGACAAAGCTTGAAGGATCGATGTTGCAACCCCGTCGCAATCAATGGTGCCTGCGGCACCTACGAATGAACCGCTTCATTGCTCCCCTTCCCAGAATACGCGCCAAAGGACTGTCCAACTAACTTAGTGAGTGAAACGAGAAAGAGAGCAATCCTCAGCTTCCTCCGCGACCAGTGATCCACAGTACCCCAGTCGAAACCGCTGATCTTTCTGGAGAGACAATCGCCGTCGTCGGTGCCAGCACGGGTCTCGGCTGCTGCTCGGGGTAATCACTGATGCTCAAGTCGGCGACCACTGTCGAATACTTGAATGTGCTACTATTAGATAGGTAGAACCTTCCGCGATATGTGAGTGTGAGCAAATATACATTAACTCTCTTGGTACAAGAGATACCGATCACCAAGACTGCGCGAGAGTTATACTAGATATGGGGGAACCCATGTGGGATCATGATGGAGGCTGCTGAACAACTGTAGCTGCAATCAAAGTGTCAGCATCAAGTATGGTTTCGACAATCAGTACTAACACCCTCTGTTCCCTGAGCCATGGTTGAGTGTCATTTCATGGACGTTAGACCCCGCTGTCAATATGGAATTGTAGAAGTGAAAGTGGTATGCAGAAGAGCCGGGGCTCATTGGCTCTGCGTGTGGATCGCTGCTGGATGCTTCTTGGCTTAGCACACTCGCAGTATCTGCGAGAGTGATGAAGCTATCGTCTATTCGGAATTGCGATAAGTTTCCCATCCAAATCTGAGTCCCACCGTTTTCTCACCATCACTCAGCTGAGGGGTGTGCGGGTTGTCTATGAAAGGATCCGAGGCGCTGGCACGCAAGGCTATGGCGTTAGTTGCAGCAAGGATCTTTTGCTGTGCATCATCATCTAACGAGCCAGGTAGCTTGACCGCGATCCCACGAATCGTTGCGCCTTGAGGGACTGCGTCTAAAAATACGTCCAGATGGTAAGTCTTGATATGCATACGCTGAATGTCGTCGACTTGCCATTCATCGTGTGCAGCTCTGTGCTTGGAACAGCCCGCACAAGCCTTTCTTCTCTTTGTATCCTCTCAGATGTGCGCTAGACATTGGTCTGCTGTTAGTGGCAGAACATGGACAGTGCAATTGTTCAACCTTGGTTTCAAGATATAAAGCTTTAGAAGCGGCAAGGAACATCCGCGCTGCTCGATAGTGACGGAACATTGTGAACGGATTGAGAGATTTCAGGCGACTGTGCAACTTTCCCTCCTTGGCTGCTAGACTGCCAGTACATGAGCAGATCGATGGGCGAAAATCTGACATTCGCTGACGCTTCATATTCAATCCTTGCGTTGAAACGAAAGCGGTCATCCGTATTTAAATCGATGCCCATCTCTGTGATCTTGATCATTTCGTCCAATGTTGCAGAGAGCAGAAGGCTGCCTCTGGTGATGGTATCTCCGGCATTGTGGTATGCAAGAGGAAAAATGTCTTCTTCGTATTTGGAGGCGGCGCCGAGATTGACGGGGAGGATCACAGTAATAGGTTCTGGGGGAGCCATACTGTGGAGTCAGGGAGTGGAGGGGGGATGAGGGTTCGGTTCGGTTATTATAAGGGAGATTCTACCGCCCATGAGAGAACAGTTTCCATCCTGAAGTATACTTTTCGAGGTTAAGTGATTTCAATATCAGGTTAGCAAAGTTTGATTTGGCAACGGAAAAACAATGATCAAAATATTGTGCGTTTTCCCTGCTGATAAGTGGGAGCAAAATTTAGGCAGATACGCTGGTCTTGTCAAAGAAATGTTCATGGATAGCACTTAACAAAGCTATCCCTTACGTCTCAGCGCATGTCTCCGCAAAACTCCGCGATATGACAGATCATTCGCTGACTAATCAAACATATGTGGATTGTGGTAGGCGCATGTTTGTGCTTATTTTACAACGTGTTGTCTATGATGCTCTTACGTACGGAAGGATAACTTTGGCGGAAACCTGTTCTCCTCTGTAGCTTCAGAGTGGGCAGCTGTGATGGACCCTGACCGTGCCCGGAAGGAGCTTGAGGTTTGGGGGACAACAGTCCGTCTCCGCCCAGGGGAACTAGACCCCAGAGAAATCTGGTGGCATGAACGCTATCAGCGACTCAAGACCTGTGGATATCTTCTACGTCCTCGCTACTCACCCGAATGGGTTCCTTCGTGGACGGTATCAAATAGGGACTGGGCACAATGTGAGGACGGGAAGAGGTTACGGGTATGTATGTTCTTCTTACACTACTCCGGCTTTCGACTAGTTCGCGGCATAGTACGGCCAAGTCATCGACGCGACACGAATCTCGGACGGTAAAGTGGTCACATTGAAGCAGATTTCAAGAGCAGAGCACCCTTACGAAGTTGATATCGCATTGTATCTCTCTTCTGGAGACCTTGTCTCGAAACCTGCGAATCATTGCGTCCCTGTCTATGGTGTTCTCGCTCTGGATGGTGACCATGATTTCGTAATCATTGTGATGCCTCTACTGCGACCTTACGCCAATCCTCGATTTGACACTATCGGAGAAGCGGTGGAGTGCTTCCGCCAGTTGTTCGAGGTAATGTAACTCGTTGTCATGAGCCACATGCATTAAATATCCTGTAGGGACTTCAGTTCATGCACAAGCATCATGTTGCCCATCGGTACGTGAGACGATCGCCGCCCTTCTCTTAGCTGACGCCTCGACAGGGATTGCATGAACAGAAACATCATGCTCGATCCTACCCATCTCTATCCTGAGTCATTCCATCCCATAGAGACCAACCTGAACAAGGACTGTAGTAATCGTGCCAAGCACTTCACACGTACTCAAAGACCTCCAAAATACTATTTCATTGACTTTGGCATTTCTCGCCGATACGATCCCTCAAATACCGATCCAAGAGAAATACCAATATGGGGCGGTGACAAGGAGGTTCCCGAGTTTCAGAACTCTAATGAGCCTTGCGATCCTTTTGCCACCGATGTCTTCTATATCGGCAATGCTATCAAGATGGACTTTCTGTTGGTCAGTGATCCACTTCATCTGCATCCTGCCGGTAATAAAATATTACATTGGCTGACCCAAACACTCGCCAGGAAAAGCGAGGCTTCGAGTTCATGAAACCCTTGGTTGCCCATATGATCCAGCCAGACCCAACCAAGCGCCCAAAAATGGATGAGGTGGTCGCCCAGTTTGATGGCATTCGGCGTGGGCTCAGTCAGCGCATATTACGTTCACGCGTTGTGGATGTCGACGAGGACCTATTCGAACGGGTTGTTCGTACTACTTCCCACTGGAAACGTCGAGTTGGGTTTGTTGCCAGAGGCGTTCCGGCTATACCTAGTCCACCATCCTAGGCAGCATTGGTCTACTATCCGTGATATTTTGTGTCTCGTATGATCATGTTGCGTTGAGGGCGTTCTTAGCCGTGAAAGACAACAGCGAGGTAATGTTTCGGGTCCATTAACAGGATGAGCCTGGAAAATTACTCTTGCCAGTCCACCCAGCGTATCGTACCACGGCTTCTTAGCGAAATACCCTTGAATCTTACATGAAAAACTAGGTAGAATTTGATTCCTAATGAACAACGTTAATGTACTCTGGACTACAGGCCGAACTTCAACTCACCAGGAAAATGCCATCCTTTTTCGTCGCAAAGCAAAGATGAACATCACTCATAGATGATAGTAGAACCCCAACTTTCAATGTCAGGAGTACTCGAGTCAGTGGAGGCACTGAATTGACTGGGGCGTCCGTGGTGTCCCTTGAGACCACTGGGTGCAGATGTCCGCAATCACAATTTAATTCTGTCCATAGTTTGGTTGCGCGATGCGGCATGGACGACCGGCGATAACACGGCAGCCAGAGATGCAGTCCCAGAAGTGGTGGTGGTGGTGGTAGTGGTACTATGCCGTCCACTCCATCCTCGAATGCCCGAAACAAAATCCTCCTCGCGCGCGGGGGTTTCGGAAGTGGAACTCACCACGTGTGCATCGGGGCTGGTCACTGCGATCGACTCGGCGAGTCGGACGGCGGGAGCGGGATTCAGTCAACAGCCGGGATGTTCGTCCGCGTGACGAAGTCACAAACCCTATCCTTGCGAGAGATAATCAATAATGTTGGAATGGGGTTCAGCAAGTATTAGGGAAAATTGTTAGGGAGTATACAATGTAGACCTCCTGATCAGTCATCCGGGTGAAGAAAATGAATAGCAAACTGAGGTCACATTTGTCCTTGGCTTCAACAAACTCTTGATATTGTTTTACCTAGTAACTTGCATCTCTGGCCTGCACATTATCCCATCATCTGACAGACTGACATTGAATTTTAGGTCTTCAACTGCCTTGTATTCTAGGACAAAAAGAACTGCATTCTACAAGTCATGACATTTAGGCTGTGTTATGAGATCAAGTTAGTGTGTGAAAAACTATGTCACTTCACTACCTACATAGAGGGTGGGCCAAGATGACATCCATAACAAGTTTCACTTTTTGCTCCCTATCATGATGCCTGGCAGCAGAATACTTGAGAAAGAGCTCATCCAGTTTCTCAGATACTTGAGCAGATATCCCAGAGTCTTTGTATCTTTTTGTTGCCAGGGAGAAGGAGTCTTTAGAGTTGTTTTGAACAAGAGTGAAGGAATATTGAAGAAGTAGTATAAGGTCTATTATAAAAGTCATAAAAGCTGTCAAAACTATAAATTAATTGACTTACCAATGCCATTTTGAAGAATCTCTTTCTGTGTCTTGGCCCTCAGCCACTTAGTCTGACATATATGAAGAATTGGTGTAACAAATAAAAATCTATATGAATATACATGCCATGGATCTTGTCACATTTGTTTGAAGGGAAATCTGAAAGATACAAGATTACACATATTAGCAAATATGTACATAGTATGATTAGATTTGAAAAGATTTACTGGATGAGATCCAGGCTTGGTGAGTATCTGAATCACATTAGTTGTGATATATATATAGAACTTAAATGTAAAACTGACCATCTATTCAAATTATAAATCAGAATATTAAAGGCAATACACAAATATTATCTTACCTGCTAAAAGTTGACAAGGCTCAAAGGTAAATAACATTGAAATGTCACATGACAAACTAAACTTACATCCTATAGGAATATTCATTTATAACTGCATGATCTGTCAATAGCAAGATGACACTTACCACCTAAGCATATCAGAATTTAAGAAATAATAGGATTATTTTGGTTTGATACAATGAAATAACAAGTTTAATGAGCAGAAAGGAGATTTGCATTGTATATCATGTCACCTACATTCTGTGTTGAAAAAGCATTTGTTAGTTATGTTATAAATAAATAATAATTCCTCACCCTCTGTAGAAGGAAAGTTGATGTGAAGTGATCATTCATATTCTTGCTATGATGTCAAATCAAATCTGATTACTTACTTCCTATGAAGTAAAAGAAACAAACAGGAATTCATCAGCAACCAGGACTTTGTCATGTTTATAGGTTACCAAGGAACTTACAAACTATCAGTGAAACAGTCATGTTAGCAAAGAGAATGGAAAGTAACCATCAACAGTCTCATATCAACTCCACATCAAATCACTTACATTCTACAAATGAGAGAGCAGCAGGAGGCATGTTAATGAGCAGAATTCTCATTTCAAGTCCATATCAAACCACTTGCATCCTATGAATGGGAGTGGAGCAGGAAGCATGCTGATTAGCAGCATTCTCATTTCAAATCCACACCAGATCACTTACTTTCTATCAATAGGAGAAGGCATATTGATCAGCAACATTCTTATTTCAAATCTGCATCAGACCACTTACATCCTATAAATGGGAGAGTAGCAGGAGGCATGCAGATGAGCAGCATTCTAATTTCAAATTCACATCAGACCACTTACTGGCTATAAATTGGAGAGTAGCAGAAGGCATGCTGATGAGCAGTATTCTAATTTCAAATTCACATCAGACCACTTACTTCCTATCAATGGAAGAATAGCAGGAGGCATATTGATGAGCAGCATTCTTATTTCAAATCCACATCAGACCACTTACTGGCTATTAATGGGAGAGCAGCAGCAGGCATGCTGATGAGCAGCATTTTCATTTCAACTCCACATTAGATCACATACATGCTATAAATGGAAAGGCAGCAGGGGCATGATGATGAGAAGCATTCTCATTTCTAATCCAAATCAGACCACTTACAGACTATTCAGGGGAGAGCAGCAGGAGCCATGGTGATGAGCAGAATCCTCATTTCATATACACACCAGGCTACTTACTGGCTTTAAATAGGAGAGTGGAAGGAGGCATGTTGATGAGCAGAATGCTTGTTTTAAATCCACATCAGACCACTTACTGGCTATGAATTAGAGAGTAGTACATAGAAGGCATGTGGATGAGCAGTATTCTCATTTCAAATCCATACCAGATCACTTACTCCCTATCAATAGCAGAGCAGCAGAAGACATGCTGATAAGTAGCATTCTCATTTCAAATCCACATCAGATCACTTACAAACTATCAATGGAAGAATAGCAGGAGGCATTTTGATCAGCAGCATTCTAATTTCAAATGCACATTAGACCACATACTCGCTATAAAGAGAAATCCAACAGAAGGCATGCTGATCAGCAGCACTCATACTTTAAATCCACATCTGATCACTTACTCCCTATCAATGTAAAAGCAGCAGGAGGCATGCTAATGAGTAAAATTCTCATTTTAAATTCACATTAGATCACCTACTTGCTATGAATAGGAGAGCAGCAGAACACATATTGTTTAGCAGCATTCTTATTCAAAATCCATATTAGGTCACTTGCTTCCTATTTATGAGTGAGCAGCACTCATTCCAAATACATATCAGTCAACTCACATGCTATCAATGTGAGAGCAGCAGGAGGTATGTTGATGAGCAACATTCTCATTCCATATCCATATCAGACCACTTACATACTATGAATAAGAAAGCAGCAGGATGCATGTTGATCAGCAGCATTCTGATTTCAAATCCTTATCAGACCACTTACTTGCTATTAATGAGAGGATAGCAGGAGGCATATGAATAAGTAGCATTCTCATTTCAAATCCACATCAGACCACTTACTGGCTATAAATTGGAAAGTAGCAGGAGGCATAATGATGAGTAGCATTCTCATTTCAAATCCACATTAGATCACTTACTTTCTATCAATGAGAGATTAGCAGGAGGCATGCTGATGAGCAGCATTCTTATTTCAAAGCCACATCATACCACTTACTTCCTATCAATGAAAGAATAGCAGGAGACATATTGATTAGCAGCATTCTTATTTCAAATCCACATCAGACCACTTACTGGCTATCAATGGGAGAGCAGAATAAGGCATGCTGATGAGCAGCATTCAAATATTAGACTACTTACTTGCTATGAATGGGAGAGCAGGAGGCATATTGATCAGTAGCATTCTTATTTTAAATCCACAGCAGACCACTTACATACTATGAATCAGAGAGCAGAAGTAGACATGCTGATGAGCAGCATTCTCATTTCAAATCCACATCAGACCACTTACATACTATGAATGGGAGAGCAGTAGAAGGCATATGGATGAGCAGCTTTCTTATTTCAAATCCACATCTGACCACTTACTCGCTACAAATGGGAGAGTAGAAGCAGGCATGGTGATGAGTAATATTCTTATTTCAAATCCACATCAGACCACTTACTAGCTATGAATGGAAGAGCAGTAGAAGGCATGTGGATGAGCAGCTTTCTTATTTCAAATCCACATCAGATCACTTACTTGCTATAAATGGGAGAGCAGAAGTAGGCATGACCTACCCTCTATCAATGGCAAAGTAGCAGGAGGCATGCTAATGAGCAGCATTCTTATTTCAAATCCATATCAGACCACTTACTTGCTATGAATGGAAGAGCAGGAGGAGGCATGCTGATAAGCAGCTTTCTTATTTCAAATCCACATCTGACCACTTACTTGCTATGAATGGGAGAGGAGCAGGAGGTATGTTGATGAGGAGCATTCTTATTTCAAATCCACAGTAGACCACTTACTGACTATGAATGGGAGAGGAGCAAGAGGTATGTTGATGAGCAGCATTCTTATTTCAAATCCACAGCAGACCACCTACATACTATGAATGGAAGAGCAGAATAAGGCATGCTGATGAGCAGCATTCTCATTTCAAAATCCACATCAGACCACTTACTGGCTATGAATGGGAGAGCAGAAGCAGGTATGCTGATGAGTAGCATTCAAATATTAGACAACTTACTTGCTATGAATGGGAGAGCAGGAGGAGGCATGCTGATGAGCAACATTATCATTCCAAATTCAGATCAGATCACCTACCTGCTATTAAAGGAAGAGCAGTAGAAGGCATATTGTTGAGTGGCATCTTGATTTTAAATCCATATGAGACACTTACTGGCTATCCATGGAAAAGCAGCAGAAGACATGGTAATGAGCAGCATTCTCATTTCACATCCTCATTGGACCACTTACCCCCTATCAATGGCAGAGTAGCAGGAGGCATGGTGATGAGCAGCATTCTCATTTTAGATGCATATTAGACCACTTACATCCTATCAATGCCAGAGCAGCAGGAGGCATATAGATGAGCAGTATTCTCATTTCGGGTCCTCATCAGACCACTTACTCGCTATGAATGGTAAAGTAGCAGAAGACATGCTGATAAGCAGAATTCTCATTTGAATACTAGACCACTTACTTCCTATCAATAAAAGAGCAGCAGGAGTGGTAATCAGCAGTATTCTCATTTCAGATCTACATTAGACCACTTACCTCCTATCAATGAGAGAGCAATGAGATGTATGCTGATGAGCAGTGTTCTCATTACAAATCAATATCAGACTTCTTACTTCCTATCAATGGAGAGTAGGAGGAGCCATACTAATTAGCAGCATTCTTATTTCCAATTCATAGCAACAGATTACTTACAAACTGTCAATTGAAAGCACAGAACAAAGGTCCATGATCAACACTCTGCCTCAAAATGTTCATCTGATTACCTACGAACTACCATCATGATAGCCATTTTAAAAATGAATAAAAATAATCAGTAAAACTTTATTTTCCAACCACATCCTACTTACTAGCTTATATTTTTTGATGGTAATTGTGCATTTGATTTGAACCTCTCAGTTTTGTGTCATCTAGATGTAGACCTGAATACTTACTCCCTATTATGTTATATGAACACAGTCAGCTCTTCCAAAACACTTTAGATCACTTACTGCCTGATAATAGAAGAATAGCAGTGGATGTGAAATAAACCCATTATTGATATGTTGATCTAAATGTATTTCTATATCACTTACTCCCTTTGTATTCAACATTAAACATAAATTCATCAGTGACACCCTCATTCAAATGTGCATCAGATTACTCACTTGCTAATAATGCAAGAGCAGTAGAAAAAATGAAAATGAGTCCATTACCCTCATTTTTGTTTTGATGCCCCACTTACATGCTGTCAACATAATAAAGCATGTCAGTTCATCATAATTTCAATCCATAGCATATCACATACTTTCTTTATGGAAAGAACCAAAATATCAAATCAGTAAGTTCTTTTGTTGTCTAATGTCTCAATAATTACCTGATCAACAATTCACCAATATCATTCAAGTATGTAATCAGTTGTTGTCCTCATAAATTAGTGTCCTGCAAAATCTTACCTGTGTGTGTGGAAACCAACTTGCCAATGCCTTAACTAAATCAAGGTCCTGCTGTTTGGTAGCCTGGAAGTCAATGTGAGGCACCAAGGCACTTCATGGCATCAATATATACACCCTTTACATCCAAAACTCTTTCACTTACTATCTAACTGCATACTCAATGCATAGCAGGATATTCTTTTCCTGTGCTGTAATCAGCAACA
>JBBPNB010001040.1:0-10035 GCA_038090635.1 Rubroboletus satanas | reverse complement strand
GGCCAAGAGGACAGGATCCTAGGGATATTGACCGTAGGTACCGGTGCCATGGTAGTGCAAGCGTATAGTAACGGGTGTGGCAGATAAGAGCTAATTCTTTTGTTACGATGCTACCGCTCTCTAGGCGTGAGCCAAGATAGATAACCGTCAAAGAACTAGTAGCGAGCAATCAAAGAGATGCTTGAAGACTCAAGGAGATGAATACACCAAGAAAGCAGGTATATTGCGTAGAATTAGCTGGGGAGCTAAGTTCTATGCTGAGGGGTTTATATATAGGGGAGACCGTGCTACGAGAGGAGAGGATCCCAAAAGGGGAATGGCCTCATGGTATCCTGCAGGCATGGTAATGAGGAAGCCTCATGGTTAAGGCTATACATAGCAGAGATAAATGAAGGCAGTGTCGGTTCTAAGAATAGGAAAGAAGAAGGACTGACCGTCTGGTAAGAATAGAGTTAGGTTTACACATGAAGATACTGGAGAGATCTAGAGAGATCAACCAGGAAAGAAAAGGGTGGTCCGCAGGGGTGGAATACCCGTCCACAATGAAAGGAAAGAGAATTGAATAAAACAGTAACTGCGGAGTGTAGGATTAAGGAAACAGAGCCAGACCATTGGTTTGTAACAGTCATGTTCTTTGGTCTCTGCAACTCCCTGGCCACCTTCCAAGCATACATGAACAACGTCCTCATCCACTCCTCTGACCCAGCCACTCACCATGAAGAGACTCTCAAGGTTTTTCAATGATTCCGCAAACAGCACCGCTACCTCAAACCTGAGAAGTGTCACTTTGACCTTTCCGAAGTTGAATACTTAGGGTTAGTAGTCTCCAATGACTGCATCAAAATGGACCCCACCAAGCTCTCTGCCATTGAGGACGGGAAACCTCCCACCAATGTCTCTGCCCTCTGATCCTTTTTGGGATTCTGTAACTCCTATCAGAAGTTCATCCCAGCCTTCTCTGACATCACATGCCCACTCCATGACCTTACTTGGAAGGGTGCCATCTGGCAGTGGGGCACTGACCAGGACCACACATTCTGTACTCTCAAGAATGCCTTCCTCAAACAGCATATCCTCCACACCCCTGACCTTGAGAAACCCTTCCACATTATGACCAATGCCTCTTTGACTGCCGCTGGGGCAGTTCTCATGCAGAAAGACATGAACAGGGATCTCCATTCCTGTTCCTACATCTCCAAGTTGTTTGGACAGGCAAAATGCAACTATGACATCTATAACCATGAACTCCTTGCAGTCATCTTTGCCCTTAAGGAATGGCAACAATATCTCCATGGTACCAACCACCTGGTGTCCATCCTTATGGACCATAAAAACCTCCTTTATTTTAAGAAGCCCCGGAAACTCTCTCACCACCAGGCCTGGTGGCAAATGTTCCTCCAGGATTACGACCTCACTTTTACTCATGTCCCTGAAACCCAGATGGGCCCCGCCAATGCTCTCTCCTGTCATGACATTGTTGACACCTCAGCAGACAATACCTCCACCCAACTCCTCCCAGACTCTGTCTTCTCCTGCTTTCTCGACCTGGCCATTGTTGAGAAAATCACCTCTTCCTCCAAGGAGGATCCCCTCATTGCCAATGCACTCACTGTGATGTCTCTCGGGACCAGTCTCCTTCCTCGTGCCTGCCCAGATGATTGGTTCTTTAATGGTACCAACCTGACCTTCCAGGACCAACTCTATATTCCTGACAATTGTCATGGGGCCCTCATCTCCTCTGTTCATAACTCCCCTCACGGTGGCCATGTGGGGGCTGCTTGGACCCTTGCCCTCCTCTCCCATGCTTACTGGTGGCCCGGGATATCCACCTTTATTCACCACTATATTGCCAGTTGTGCTATCTGCCACCAGCACAAGGTTAACACCCACCCCACTCGACCCCCTCTCACCCCTGTGCCCACCACCGCCACCTGCCCCTCCCAGTACCTTTTCATGGATTTAATCTCTGGCCTCCCTCCAATTAGAGGCCTTGATTCTGTTTTGATTGTGGTGGACCACAGCCTTACTCAGGGGGTGATTTTCATCCCATGCTCTAAAATGATATCAGTGGCCAACGTGGCCAACCTTTTCTTCCACCATGTCTTCCCTTGGTTTGGTCTCCACGACTGCATCATCTCTGATTGAGGCCCTCAGTTTGCCTCTACCTTTGCACTGGAGTTATCCAGATTCCTCCACTACAATGTTGCACTCTCAACTGCCTATCATTCTCAGACTGACAGTGAAACAGAATGTGTCAACCAAGAACTGGAAACCTACCTCTGCCTCTTCTGCTAGGAAAAACCAGAATCCTGAACTGATTTCCTTCCTATGGCCAAATTCCATCACAACTCCATGACTCACTTGGCCATCAAATAATCTCCATTTTCCCTAATGATAGGATACCAACCTCATGCCTACCCTAAAATCAGTCCAACCTTTCTACCCCACCTTGCAGATTGACTCATGGAACTCACTGCAGCACAGGAAAAAGCCAAATCTGCTCTGACCAATTCCCAGAAGGTCATGGCAGACCAATGTCTCAGCAAGTTTACTCCCTTCTCCATTGGACAGAAGATATGGCTGGAAGCCATGAACCTTCCCATATCATCCAATTGAAAACTCTCCCCTAAATGCCATGGACCCTTCCCCATCAGCAAAGTCATTTCCACTGTGGCATATGAATTGAACCTACCATTTTCTTGGAAAATACACCCAGTCTTCCATGCCTCTCTCCTAACTCCTTACATGGAGACTGACAAACATGGCCCTAACTTCCCTCAACCTCCTCTGGAACTTACTGGCACTGAGAAAGAATACAAGGTTAGTCATATCATCAAACATAAGGGCACCGCCCAATGTCACTGTTACCTTGTGGCATGGAAGGGTTATCCATTATCAGAAGCAACCTGGAAAGGTGAACTAAGTTTGGAAAATGTTACAAACCTTTGGTACAGCCCATTCTGATCCTCTATTGCTTTCCATCATGTTATGATAAACTCTATTGTTCTTCCTCATTACCTCATGGACAAGTATACCATTACTTCGGGCCACTCTTCCTTTCCTGTGTTAATCTCCATGATTGACACAGCTCCTTCTCCATTAAACCTAACCTTTGTCTATACCATATGGTGTTACAACCCAGCAATCCCCTTACGACTACTACCCCTTTTCATTCCCTCCCACTCTGTCATTCTCTTTACCACCCTTTCATTTCTAGTTACTATATGCAGCCAGCACTGCTGTGCTTAGGACTGTCAGATAAGGTTCCCTCCTTCATATCTTGTACCACTACGCCGGTCCCCATTTCGCCTCGTGTTCAACACGAGGACCGGTATCACTATTCCACTATCCCAATTATCTCTTATCTCCACATGCTTACCTCTCCCTCATGCCAACTGGTTTCCAGACCATTCCCCTTTGGGGATCCTCTGGCCTCATAGCACATTTGTAATAGTATATAAAGCCACAGTGTAGAACTCAGCTCTCCAGCTAGTTCTATGCAATATACTGTGTATCTTCTGGCATTTCCCCAGTTGGACTTCTATAAGTCTTTAGGCTACTTCAGAGTGCCTACTGCTACATTCTCTGTTGACTATCTATCCTGGCATTACGCTAGGAAAGTGGTAGCATCATAATATATAGTCAGTTCTATCTTCATTCCTATTCACTAGGAACCAACACTGCCTTGCCTTGCATTATCCTCATGTTATGCCTGACACTTTCCTTGAGACTCTTCTCCATTTGGAATCCTCTCGCCTCATAGTAAACCTTGTACTGATATAAAGCCCTGATGTAGAACTTAGCTCCCCAGCTAGTTCTATGCAATATACCGTTGTATCTTCTGGCATATCCCTCTCTCCAGATCTTGCTGAGACTTCAGGCTACTCCTAAGTGCCTGCTGCTATGTTCCTTGTTGACTATCTATCCTAGTTCACGCTAGGAGAGTGGTAGTGTCATAACAGAAAATGCCCCCGAAGTCCTGAACACATATAAGGACCACTATCTTCTCTAGGATGGGCAACTTCTTGTGCCTCCCACTCACTCTTCATCATCCAGTCCTCATCATCATATTCCAATCCACTCTGATCACCTCCCTCCTCCTCAATGATGAACCCTTTATGCCGCCATCCTTGATGAACTCTCCATCGTTCATATTCTTGATGCCACTATTCCCTCCCACCACAACCTTGTCCTCCTCAACTTGGGACAACTGTACCATATCCTCACCATCCTTTACCAACCTCAGAAAAACCTCTCTCCTACTGGACAAATCATGCATATTACCATGTTCACCTAGTCCATTACTGAAGTGCATCAACAAACCCTTGACCTCTTCTATCAGGAACATCTTGGGACTCTGGTGGACCAGCTTAATCCAACTACTATCCTACCTATCCTCGAACCCCTCCTCACCACCCTCTTCCCAGCTGAACAAAGCTTGTATTACCAACAATCCTTCCCTATATCACGTCTCTCCTCCCCTATGCCAAACCAGAACCCACCTTTGCTTTCACCAACATTGACCTCACCAAAGAAGGACACTGTCCCACCCCCTACTCTAAACCCCCCGGCTACTGATTGTTCTACTCCCCTACCCAGACAACCCTCTGGGTTGGTCCTCAACCCTTTTATCCTCCCTTTGGGCCCCACCACTCACAGACCCATCTGTTGTTACCATTGCAGAACTGCTGGACATCTTTGTCCCAACTGCCCCTTGTTACGAATTGCTAGTTCGGTCCATTCCCAACTCCTTGCTTTCAGTTTAACCTCTACACTAAACTCTATTAACCCTTCATTATGCCTTGTGGACAGAAGTACCATTACTTCAGACCACTGTTCCTTTTCCTGTGTTAATCTCCATGATTGACACAGCCTTGCTTCCTTCAAACCTAATCTTCCTCTTCCTACCATACAGTCAGTTCCACCTTCATTCCTATTTGCTAGGAACCGATATAGCCTTGCCTTGCATTATCCTCATGTGATGCCTCATGTATTCCTCCAGGCTCTTCTCCATTGGGAATCCTCTGACTCAGTAGCATACATTGTACCTATATAAACCCCCGATGTAAAACTTAGCTCCCCAGCTAGTTCTACACAATATACTGTGTATCTTCTGGTGTATCTTTCTGGTTGGACCTCTATAAGTCCTTAGGCTACTTCTAAGTGCCTACTGCTATGTTCTCTGTTGACTATCTGTCTTGGCATTATGCTAGGAGAGCAGTAGCATCGTAACACCCCTCCTACCATTGTCTCTTCTGTCAGGAGACTGCTCCTGAATATCCTCAATATGACTGCCCTCACCATTGTTGTTCTCTCTGTCAACAACCTGGCCATCTAGCATCCGGTTGTCCATTCCAAGACAGTCTTGACAACTCTGATCACAATGCCTATGATGGAGACTTCTAATTGGAGTCTTGAGAGTACAGTGTCTCCCCCTTAGGATGGGGCTATGTTCTCCGTTGACTATCTATCTTGGCATTATGCTAGGAGAGCGGTAGCATCGTAACAAAAGAACTAGCTCTACTTCACTGCAGTCACTATCTAGCTTCTGCCCTACATGTCGGTACCTACGGTCAACCTCTCTAGGATCTCGTCCTCTCAGCCGAGGGCCAGCAGTTCAACCTCCATCCGGAGTTAGAAGGGCCACTGCTCCTATCCAGCAGTACGAGAAGACTCATCAAAGAAATACCCTCTCACCCACTCTACCACCGCTCAGCCTTCAGGTTCTTTAAAGCACACATTTCTCTGCCAATCAGGCCCAGGATCTTCAAAGAAACCAAGACTAGGATATGGTCCTGTTGGCCTGGTAGATACTACCACTGTTTACTCCACTAAGATTTTGAGACAGACCACTCCTGGTCCATCAACACCATCACCCTCAAAAACAATATGACCACGATATGATCCAGTTAAAACAGTCAGTATTGGAAAGGACACACTCCCCAAGGATTTCACGGAGAAGATCGAGGACACCAACTGGTGGCTTGGGGTGCTCAAGGCCTATAACCAGCTATGAAAAGGCAAGATGGCCAAAGGGGAGGCCATTGCCATTGCTCTCGCTCACATGGGAAGCGGGCAAGAATGGGTATTCACCGAAGGTTACTACAACCGGATGGCATGCAATCCCACCAAGTATTGGAGTTGGTCAACATTCAAACAAGAATTCGGAACGACCTTCTCCTCCACCACTGCCACTTGGAATGCGCGGAGGGAACTCAGGAAGCTCAGAATGGAGGCCACCTCACCAAAAGCCCTCTACAGATACAACAACAAGTTCTCCCTCCTAGCTGGACTCACTGAGATAACTCAACAAGAAACCTTATGTGACTCCTACATCACTGGACTCCCCTATGACCTAGCCTCAGAGTTGGCAGTCAGACCCACCCCTACCACAGTAAATGTTACAAACTATTGGTTCAGCCCATACCTGACTAATCATTTCTTCTTTGTCTTCTACGATAAACCTTGTTAACCCTTCGTTCAACCCCATGGATGGATATTCCATTACTTCAGACCACTATTTCTCTTCCTGTGTTAATCTCCGTGATTGACACCGCTTCTCTTCCTTCAAACCTAACCTTCTTCCTTGTACCATATGGTCAATTTCACCTTCATTCCTATTCGTTAGGAACCAACATAGCCTTGCCTCACGTTGTCCTCATGTTATGCCTCATGTAGTCCTCAAGACTCTTTCCCATTGGGAACCCTCTCATCTAGTAGCATGCTCTGAATCTATATAAAGCCTTCAGTGTAGAACGTAGCTCCCCAGCTAGTTCTACACAATATACCGTGTATCTTCTGGCGTAACCCTAGTCGGACCTCTCTAAGTCCATAGGCTACTTCTGAGTGCCTACTGCTACGTTCTCAGTTAACTATCTATCTTAGCATTACGCTAGGAGAGCGGTAGCATCATAACAGTAAAAGCCTGGCAGTCGGCTGCCAGCACTCAAGTACAAAACTGTGAGGAATTAAGGAACCTCAGATGGAACTCTCGGACTCCTATGTCCAAAAACAAGAAACCCCAGCCAACCTCCTCCAAACACTGTTGTGCTACTATTACCATCCCAGTCATTGATGAACTCTCCTCCTACCTCACCACCTTGGCAAAAGCCTACTTCCCCAGCGAAATCTGTTGTTCAATCCAGAATGGACTCGCCAAGAAATCCCCAAAACTGTCCCTGGTAGAAAAAGTGGAACGAATTTGCCTCGTCAGAAAAACCTCAGACTCTTGGGAAAAGGACATAGCCAACCTCTCTGACTTCCCCTCCATCCCTATGGTTGTCGTATCAAAGGAAGAAAAATCAATCTTCATCCCTCTCAGTCTCTCCTCCCCCTCTAGCCAGAACATCGTGTCAACCCCCGCCCTCATTGACTGTGGCACCACTGCCTGCTTTGTTGACTATGCCTTTGCCAAACAACATAACTTTCCCCTCACCCATCTCTCTCAACCCCATCGAGCCTTCAATGTGGACGGAACCAAGAACAAAATGGGACAGATCAAGTTCAAGACACAACTCCACATCTGGGTGGATAACGATGAGACCAATCAAGACTTCCTTGTACTCTCCAGTGGGAAGCACCAGAATGTCATCCTCAGAATGACATGGCTAATGGCATGAAACCCCATCATCAACTGGTCTATGTGCAAGCTCATGGTCTCGGCCAAAACCACTCCTCAGAAATGAAATGGGCAGAAAGCCCTTGGACAATGGTATCTCCTACAGTACCTCAAACATGACATCGACAATAAGCTCGCAGCCAGGCTGCTCAAGAAGTTCGATGCTCTTCCAAAAAAGGTCCAGAAAGTCACCCTCTCCACCACCCTTATGCAAGAAGCCAAGCACACCAACACGGAGGTACCTAAGCAGTACCAGGAATTCATGGACATCTTTGCAGATGAAAAAAACACAGAACTACCTCCTAAGCGGCCTTTCGACCATGAAGTATGCCTCCTTCCCAGCTTTGTACCAAAGTGGGCCCGAAACTACTCCCTCAATCTGGAGGAACTTGTGGCCTGACAGAAGTTCATTAAGGAAAATCTTGCCAGTGGGAAGATTCAACCCTCTGAATCCCCTCAAGCCACTCCCTTCATCTTTGTCCAGAAGAAAATGGAAAACTCTGTTCATGCCAGGATTACCACTACATTAACTCTCATACAGTCAAAAATGCATACCCCCTCCCTCAGATCAATGATCTCCTTGATAAGCTAAAGGGATCGTCTATCTTTACCAAACTCGACATGCGGTGGGGATATAACAATGTCCAGATCAAACCTGAAGACTGCTGGAAGGCAGCCTTCATCACTCCCTTTGGGCTCTTTGAGCTCACGGTTATGTTCTTTGGTCTCTGCAACTCCCTGGCCACCTTCCAGGCCTATATGGACAATGCCTTTGCTGACTATATTGCCGAAGGATGGTTAGTTGTCTACATGGACGATGTCCTCATTCACTCCTCCAACCCCACCACCCACCACAAATGGACTCTCAAGGTCCTCCAATGCTTCTGCGAACAGCACCTCTATCTCAAGCCAGAGAAGTGCCACTTCGACCTCTCGGAAGTCGAATATTTAGGGTTAGTAGTCTCCAATGACTGCATTAAAATGGACCCTACCAAGCTCTCTGTCATTGAGGACTAGAAACCTCCCGCCAATGTCTCCACTCTATGATCCTTCCTGGGATTCTGTAACTTCTATCAGAAGTTCATCCCAGCCTTCTCTGACATTATGCGCCCCCTCCACAACCTCACTTGGAAAGGTGCCATCTGGCAGTGGGGCACTGACCAGGATCATGTGTTCCACACCTTGAAGAACACCTTCCTCAAGCAACCTGTCCTCCACACCCTTGACCTTGAGAAGCCATTCCACGTCATGACCGATGCCTCCTTCACTGCCGCTGGGACAGTTCTTATGCAGAAGGACATGAATGGAGACCTCCACCCCTGTTCCTTTATCTCCAAGTCATTCGGACAGGCTGAACGCAACTATGACATCTATGATCACGAGCTTTTGGCAGTCATCTTTGCCCTTGAGGAGTGGCAGCAGTATCTCCATGGTACCAACCACCCAGTTTCTATTCTTATGGACCACAAGAACCTCCTCTACTTCAAAGAGCCCTGGAAACTCTCTCACCGCCAAGCTCACTGGCAGATGTTCCTCCAGGACTATGACCTCTCCTTTACTCACGTCTCTGGCACCCAGATGGGACCTGCTAACGCTCTCTTGTGAAGAGACATTGTTGACACCTTGGATGACAACACCTCTACTCAACTCCTCCCAGACTCCATCTTTTCCCATTCCCTCGATCTTGCCATTGTTGAGAAAATTGCCACCTCTTCCAAGGAGGACCCCCTCATTGCCAACGCACTTACTGCAATGTCCCTTGGGATCAGTCTCCTCCCTCACACCCGCCCCAACGATTGGTCTTATGATGGTACCAACCTAACCTTCCAGGGCTGCCTCTATATCCCCAATAGCTGCCACAGCACACTTGTCTCCTCTGTCCACAACTCCCCTCATGGTGGCCATGCTGGGGCTGCTCGTACTCTCATGCTCCTCTCCCATGATAGGGTTTTCAAGATGTCTTCATTGATGAAGAAAGCACAACCCTTCCCCCTTCTTGCCCTTTTGATCATGGAATTCAGCTTCTCCCTAGTTTCATTCCTACGCGGGCTTCCAACTACTCCCTTAACCCAGAAGAGTTGGCCACCTGCCAAACATTCGTCCAAAAGAACCTAGCCAATGACAAGATTCAACCCTCAAAATCTGTTACAACCCAGCAGTTGCCTTACGATTACTATCCATTCTCGTTTCCCCCCACTCCTAACTTCACCTTACCACTCTCCCGTTCTTGATGACCATAAGCAGCAAGCACTGCCGTGCTTCGGACTGATGATCCGTTTCCTATTACCTCCATTACATGTACCATTACTCCGGTCCTCGTTTCTCCTCATGTTCAACACGAGGACCGGCACCTTTACTCCTTATCCAGATTCCTCAGTTATCGTAGTATGCCTTCCCCTTACCTCGTGCCAACCGGT
>JBBPNB010001039.1:0-10036 GCA_038090635.1 Rubroboletus satanas | reverse complement strand
ATGGCTGTACTGACCACGACAGGGCCATAATCACACGATAGCCTAGCCTTGCTAACTGTATTTAAACATGAGGCAGTGTACACACAGCAATCTGGGCGGAGGCGACAGATTTTACGTACGCAGGTTATCCGACAGTATCATCATATGGATATGGACGCTCGATACAACAATGTTAATGATGGTTCGTCGAGAGACTGTACATGTCAACGTATCATCACGATGACAGGCTCGGACCGAATACACATCGTTCCGGATATCTGTGATCTATACAGGGACGTTGAATGAAGTCCGCAAGTTACTCCGGGGTCATTGACAGTGGGAATGTACTCACGACAATGGCACAGCAAGAATTTTTCGCTGGTTGCACGTGGACCACTGGACGGCGTTCCGGTTCCAAAGCTGCCGAAGGAGCTAGGCAAGTGAATACTTTTACCATGACCTCCATATAATTCCTAGAAGTACTACTAGGGAACACAGAAACCCGTCGTAGTCATATTCACCCCTTCGAAACGCACATTAGTAGTACATACACAACTTCACGTATCACATCATACACACGTCTGCAATCACACTACTACACAAGGACCTCTTTTCCGCTACAACAAGTTCTTCTCATACCAAGTGAACTCGCGCTTAAGCGCATCCTCGATCGTAGATGCCTGGTGCCAGTGATGACCCTCGTTAGGATAAAACGCGAATTCGAGCTGCCCAGTTGGCACCAGTTCGGTGATACCTTTCAGGAAATCGCGGGCTACCACAGGGGGAACAACCCCGTCAGCGGCACCGTGTAGCATCTACGAACGACATCAGTCTCACTATGATCGCCTACGCCAATATCAGGATGCAACGCATCACGTACAAGTAACGGCACGGTGAGGTTGGGTTCCCCCTTCGAGTTAACGATATTCTTGATCGGGTTCCGAGCGTCCCAAGCCCCATGGTCTGGAGGGCAACCAAAAAGCGTGTATAGGTACCGCATCTCGAACTTTTCCACGATCTTGGTGAGAAGCGTGACATCAGCGACGCCGCCAAAGGCAGAGCAGGCGGTCTTGTAGAAATCCGGCTCCTTGGAAAAGGTCAGTGAGGACAGCGTGGCGTAACTGCCTGCGGAACCCCCCCGGATCGCCACACGGTTCACGTCGATATAGGAGTATGGCGCAGCGGACATAATCCTGGCGGCTTCCCTACAGTCATCGACATCGTAAATCCCCCAGTTGCGGTTGAGAAGCTCACTGGCGGAAGTCAGCCCAATCAGAGTCACAGAAGGTTTGTGTGGCATCCTTACATATACTCTCGACCGTATCCAGAGGATCCGCGATAGTTGACGTCCAACCTGTCGGCTCGTCGTCAGACAGCATGTTCACAGGTATGGATCCCATGGCACTACTCACCAAGCGAAACCACGGCTGGTGTAGAACATCTTCATCCAGTTCAGAGACTGAGCCTCCAACCCAGTAGGGCCTCCGTGTACGCCGACGATACAAGGTGGCTTTTCTCCGGGGATGCTTGATCCGGAATAGTATGGATTGTAGGGAGCGTAGTAGACGACGTAAATCGTGTACCCATCCGATATCGTCAGCGACTTTGGATCAGGTTTAGAAATGTACTTTTCCAACGGCGAAGGGTCCGCGCTGGGCTTAAGTGTGATAAATTCCGCATCATACGAACCAGATGGGGACGAAACAGCCCCTAAGATAACACCGCCAGGTGATGAGGTTTTACTCGCTGTAAAGACGAAGCTATCCTTGGTCACTGCGCGGAGATGTTGTGCGACCGTGTAGTCGAAACGTTGGATCAATACTGGATCAGATGGCGCAGTAAGGTTAATGATGTAGAGGATATTTCCACCATCCTGGAACGCAGTGAATGCGCCGTAATTTCCGTCGTCCAGAATGACGTAGGGATAAAGTCCCAGCGACCATGCTGGTTCGGAAAAATCTTGCTTTAACAGCTTCTTCAAAACAGGCGTCGACTGCTTCGTGGCCGTGTTGAATATGAACGGGTTTTGGAATTTGTTGTCCCCGTCCGTTATATAGACAAGTGTGGTATCCGTGATCCAGCTAGGGAACGTCGCGGATTTCTTTCGTTTCTCACCTGCAACTAATACGCGATCCGACGAGACCTGGATACTCCCGGAATTGACGACAATGTCAGCAACGTAGACCAAGCCACCCTCCCACGGCATATCGGGCAGATCCCATTCCTGCCAACTGATCTTGTTGCCCGATGGATTGAGCACTGGAGTGGCGTAAAAACCCGCGCCCTCGACGATGATCTTCGGCGGCGCCGGGGGCGAGGCGGTAGTATCGACGACGCAGAGCGTATTGACCACATTTTGGGGAGCGTCACCCTTGGGGTCATTGGTGTGGTCCTCGCGTATCGTAATCAACAAGTTGGTTAGCTTGGGGTGAATCGCGAAGTTGGCATAGCGCCATAAAGGATTCTCTGTCGACAAGTGGTGAACAAGCATTGAATGGGTCGAAGCTGAAGATATTACCAGGGGTAACCGCTTTGGGCGCAGATCCATCCTTTAGGTTTAGGGAGTAGATTTTATTGTCACGATGGGATGAATCTCCGGAATCGTTGGAGAAGTAGATGGTGTCATTGTAAACAATTGCGGGGGCACCTCCGTACTCCTGCACAAAGGTTCGCGCACTGTACTTCGACGGCAGGACATCTTTCTTTGCTTTCGTGTCAACGATGACACAGCGGCCACGATCGTTGGGATGTTCCTCAAGATGGTAGATGGTTTGCGTAACAGGATCAACCAGTACGTCGTCAAACACGATACTCTATTGTAGTCGTGAGCTGTAAGAGCCAGATTGAGGGTGGACATCAGGCCAACATACTGCAGAAACGACGGCCTTGGAGGTGACGTCAGAGTCCCATGTTCCGTATGGCGCCGTCTTCGGAGCGGGCATTTCGGGTTTAGAGCTGAGAGTGGTGGCGAAAGTGTTGGTTGAGGGACGTGATCAGAGACTCTGCTTATAACTGGGCCGATTGCGATCAAAGGGAAAGCCCTCCAAGGAACTCCAAATGGAAACGGGACACGAGGCCTGGGACGTACAATATTTACAAGTTAGGGCGCAAACTGAATGTGAAAGCAAGATCTTTTTTAAATCTTCCTAAAACGTTTAGGGTCCAGGTTGGTTGTTTCATGGGAAAGACTCGAAATTGGAGATTTACGAGACGTTTTGTACTTTCAGGATCTGTATGTCGAATCACAGTGGGGTCCAGCACCTGACTCCATTGGGAGACCATCAAGGTTTATTGATAATAGAAGACTGCTAGGGCACGCACTAGAAGCATACAATGTTCGATTCGTTGTTCTGAAATGTAAAACGATCGGTGACAGCAAGTATGGAGTCTCGCTGCTTGTTCGGTTCCCATAGATCCCCGTACGCACAGAAGACGACGCAAACAAACGATCTATACCGCGTCGAAATGATAGGTAGTAACCAGTGTGCAAGGGATTGCAGACTCACGTACCTGAATCTGGTCTAATCCATCTGGATTCTGCATGTTCCTCTATCAAGCAATCGAGGGTGTAACAGTCAGCCGAGCCTGGGTGCCAGAGGGTGACTCGTCTAACTTTCTGGGGCCCCAGGTGGCCCTCCGTACGACACGTAAAATCGACTAAACATCACCAAAGCTTCTTGGTGTGTAATAGAAGAAACGATGATCTGCGACAGTATTTGGTTGATCCCTCTGGCACAACACTCTGAAAAAGTATAGCAAGACGGAGCGGTGATTCGAGTTATCTAGAAAAATGGGGATAAGGATGAAGAAACAAATTTGGTTAGCACCTGCCCCGGACTCCCTAGCTGACCTAATAAACTTCATTGCGATTATGTTGGTGTTTGGTTATCATATGCTGTACTACGAATTCCACCCTGACCTTGGAAATCAGTGGGAGCGCCTACATACCATGTAACACGCTCGTCAGCCGATCAAAGAGAGAGCTCGCCCGAGCTTGGGCGATGCTGAACAGCGGTTCATTTTAGCTGCTCTGTTGGTTGATAAGTGCCTTCCAGGCACTCCTGGACCCTGGTAGCCTAGAGCTCACACCCATTTTAACCTACTCCACAAACGAACTAGAGGACCCCGATAATTCAGGCTTGCAACCGTGAATTTCTCCGCTAAAAAGAGCGAGGGACACCAAACGAGGCATACAATCAATATACCTTCCGGAAGCTCAAGTGCTCAGACTCCAAAGACGATCGTAATCATCGAGACATCAATACAAACTGCAAACAGAACAGGGAAAGCAATCAAATTTATTTCGGAGGATATTCACAGCGAAATCTTGGAGGAATTGAAGGCGCTTAGGAAGAGGTTTGATCCAGAGCTCGGCGCTATGTATTTTACAGGCGGCTTTAAGATCCCTCATCCGTCTGGCGCTTGATCGGGAGATACTCTTAGTCTCAAATTCTGACATGAATCTCAACCTTGAAAGAGATGGATCGTACATCACAACTTCAAACTACTACACCGTATCGGCCCAAGGACAATCATAATGAGACGGGGATGCTGAGCGACCACAATGTCAAAAGTCAGAGTCCTTGATTTGAACGGGCTCGGAGGACCCCGCGAGGTTGGATGTTCTTCCTACCCTCGAACGCGGTGAATGCGCCGTATTTGCGGTAAACAGCCCGAGCCACCATGCCGGTTCGGCAAAGTCCGTTCTCGCGGTGTCCTCAAGACGGGTCGACCGCTGCCTTCTCCGTACTATTGATTTCTGGAAGTGGTTGACCCCATCCGATTAGTATACAAAGGGGTGTTATCATTAATCCAGGCAGGGAACGTCCTTCGACTTATGTGCTCGGAATCCCCTTGTATCATCTGATCACATCGTGTGATGGGCCTTTGACGTTCCCGCACGACGCCAACCCTAGTAGGGTAGCCTGTCGTTCAGTATTCTTTTCTTCCATTGAGCTGGCGGTATCACCTGAGCTTCTTACTCAACGTAGTTAGCCAAATAAAATTCTTCTTCTGCTTTTTCTTCTTCACCAACCCCATGGGGTACTAATCGCACGATCGTTTGGTGAGAGAAGCCAGGATGGCTTCGGCCAATCATTCTGTTTCGTGCCGTGAGCTGGGCAACGTGTACGTTCCAAACAAAGGTCACTAGCCTATCCAAACACCAGGACTGCACTTAGCGAGGCACGCCTCCACGTTTTTCGTGACTACTTACATTGGATTCATTCAGGCACTGGGGTACCAGCTATGAGCTCGCATTTGGGGATGTTACACACCTGTCATACAGATGCCAGTTCTGGAACCAGACTACCCAAATTCAACCGTACCAACAAAAAACACGACTGGCATTCGACATTGCCGTCTCTGGATCAGGCACTATCATCGATCGAACGACGTGCACTGCGATGCACGTGCGGGATCTGCTCCCGGCGAACTGCCGACGAGCTCATCCATGTACTGCAGTATGAACTTGTTCCGTGATCTGAGCGATAAGAGTGAGATCGAGAATGTGTGGCGACCTTCGGAATACTCTGTGGCCGGGGCGATCGTCAACTGACAACGGGGCGAGCGTGGTGTAACCCGCCAGCAAAGCCACTCCAGATTGCCACACATTTCTCATCGATATAGGCATAGGGTGCATCAGCTAGGATCCGGGGCGCTATCCCGCAGTCTGCATATCGTAAATGCCCCACTTGTTGCGAGGCGCTCACTAGCAGGAAGGAATACGAGGCTTGATACGGAATCCATACGTGTGTTCCCGACCGTATCAGGAGGATCCACGACCGTTGACATCGGACCTGCCAGCGCATCATCAGGCTTCACATTCAGAAGGTTACATCCGACACGTGACTTACCTCGGTTAGTGTAAAACATCCTGGTCCAGCTCCAAGCCTCGGCTCCGACGCAGTAGGACTACAACCAAGGACGACGATACAAGCGAGGATGATTGACCCAGAATGGTTCCAAGGTAACACACAGCCAAGATGACGGGCGACTCCCATCATCTGTATGGCGCTGTGGAGTTGCTGGACATGCTGGGTTGAGGACTGAGAGTCATTGTTGAATGTTTGGATAAAGGGATGTGATCAAACATTCTTGGCTTGTAGCCACGGTAGTTGCGATGAAGCGTTTCAAGGAACAATGCCATGAAAGCACTCAATGATGGGAAGCGAAATTGGGCGCAATGTTTTCCTGGAAATGGCTAGAGGCTGTAGAGTTGAACACGGCTTTACGAGAGGGTACCATGCTTTGGGTGGAGGTCTGAATCGAGGCAGCCCCAAGGCTTCTTGGTAATGGAAGACGGGTAAGACACGCACCAGAAGCATATTGGGTTTGGTTTGTGGCGCTGAATGATAAAAACAGTCAGCAACAAGCATGGAAAGGGCTCGTCGGGATTTATAGTATTCTCAAGTGTCCGTTTAGAAGGATAAACAGATGATGAATGAAAACCAGAGTATGTGCCCCGTACAGGTAATGGAAAATTATTCGAATGTAGAGTTCAGAAATTGAAGAAGGTCCTGTCTGTTTCTATCCATCTCCAAGTCCCTCGAATCCTTGTGGACCTTCAGTTTAATCTGGCAAAACGATCAATTCTAACGATCAAGCCCATCAGTCATGAAAACGGCACCTTTTTGCCCGTCAAAACGCTACGTTTCTCATCCTTGTCCTTCTTCCTCTCTTTGTCTTTGTGTCGCTTTTTCCTATCACGGTCCTTTTCCTTGTGTTTTGACTTGCGCCGTTCCTTCTCACGGCTACGCGAGCGGGATCGTGAACGGTGGCGAGTGCGACTTCGTTCATATGAACGGGACCGTGACCTTGACTTGTGACGGTTGCGCTTCGCGGGGCGCTGAGAGTCGGTCGAGGTAGATGAAGCCGACGAGAAAGGACTGCCACTGCGACGGCCTCTGGGGGTCTATGAGGTGGCCATGTCATACGTGCACCTTTTGAGGTCAGCTATATACCCTTGGGAATATCATGAGACGTACAACACTGCGACCTCTGCTCCGACTTGGCGCCACCGATTCCTCGCGCGCACGATGATCGTCCCGTTCCTGAGTATAGCTCTAGCAACAGTGACCAATGCATGGAGACGAACTAACCTTTTTTCGGTCCTCGCTGTGTTTGCGAGAGTGGTGCGGACTGCGCGACCTGGAACGCTTGCGGTCCCGGCGCCTGTATCCACCCTCGTCTCTGTCACGTCGATGGTTGCTGCGCTCGGGAGTGCGAGACCTGCTGTCTCCCCTGACCCGTGCTAATCACATCAGTTCCAAAGATGTTGCGTTTTTTTTTTTCGGTGAGGTAGCGAGCCACCCAGAATAACCATACATGTTACGATTAAACGTTGGGCGACCAGGAGGGGAACCCGAGGTGAGTTGCGGGAATGTGCGGATGGAGGAATGGCCCTCACCCTTGCGTATATGCTGACGTTCAGAACGGTAGTTGGAACGCTCGTCTGACAAGTACTCGGGCATGGCGAAGTGATGATGGTGGTCTCACTTCAAGGTTTGGATGGAAGCGTGAGTCACTTTGAGTGTCACACTCACCTCGTCGCACAGCCACACTTTGACCTTCCTGAGGTTGTACTCCGAGTCTAGTCTATTAGACGTGCACTATAACTCGAGCGAATCTGGGCATGCTGTCCTACGGCCTACTAGTAAAACTACTTGGGAATCGCTGTAGGTTCAAGGATCGATAAACCCAAGAATGGCAACATAGTCATCTCCAAGATACTATGCGACGTCTATTGATCGGTTCGTATCTTGTCTTCTTGTCGGTATTCATTTGAATGTCGTGATTTCAGAACACGCTGCCAGTTAAGTATAGTACATTGTCAGCGCTCCGTGTAGGTCTACGGTTTAGTGGTGACTATCCGACTGTACCGCCTCGACAGCGTTCCATGTTTCACTGCAACATCATATTTCAAATGGTATACCTCGGAGCCCCACCCTCGCCGTGAAACTTTATCATAGGTGGTGTATAGAATGGTGCCCGCCATCATCCAAAACAGGGACAAGGCTGTGAGCCTGTGTGAGCTTCTTCAATCTGATTCGCTTGGTCCGCTGATGGTGCGGCCCTCCGTTGCTTCCTCGAGGCAGGGCGTCAACTTTTCATAGATGACGGCTATTGATACTGGTCCAATCAGTAGCATTCGCCTGGCAGTTCAATCCGTGCCATCCACACAAACCCGTAAAGGCGCAATGGTGTCTCTGCCAGTTTCCCGGCCACGTGTAGCACATGAGGATGATCCCGAATGTTCCTCGAGGCGTCTGTTGGTCCATCCCTCCTCTGCGTTGACAAACATATCATTCGGCGACTGGTGATGTGGGCGTCCGCTGCAGAGTTTTATGTTATATAGAACCTGTTTCCGCGTTTTTATTCTCGGTGCGTTCAACGACGTCAAGCAACCTCGACTGCTCCAGTTCTTGGTACTGTTCCTTCCCTTATCACCATACAGATACAAATTCATAAACGTGCCGTGATTTTCTTCGTCAGATGCTGTCAATCCAAGGCGTTGCTATCTCGCAGAGCGAGGACATCCATTCTTTTCCCATTGATCGGTCTTTCCCGCGTTCTTTGCACGCCGGAAATTACTTGTCCCCCGCTCGGTCAATGCCAGTCGAAGTCATTTCAAACATATTTGGTTTCGCATCCCGTTCATCTCACGACCCCATCTCTCAGTCGGTTGCGATCTCTCACGTATGTAGACAATGGAGGCAGATCTCTCTTTGGATGCCTTCCTTGTGGACTTTTATCTTTCTTTCACTCCCTCTCGCCAAGAGTCAACTCACGCGCATGGGCGCTTGGATACTCCGTTCCCGCAACCACCCTCTCGATATCTACATGGACTTTCGCGATCCGTCCTGGGACTGGGATGAAACGTCCCATATCTTTGGCTGCAAGGCCATGGATAACCTCATGCGCTTCCTTGTACCACAGGCGTCGCGCTGGCGGTCCATCGAACTCTTCACGGATACCTGGGCTCCCATCTTTACGTTCCTCTCATGCACCGCGGCCATTGACTCAGCGGCTCACCTGCAAACCATTCGGCTCGCAAGATGCAACGAGTACCTTGTTGCGCAGGGCGAGGTGTTCCGCCCGGCGAACCTGACCCTTCCAGTCGCCTGGTTTCGGGGCGGCGCCAGTCTCTGTCATCTCCGTCACGTATCACTTTCGGGTGTCCACGTAGATTGGACGCGATCTGGTCTCACGGGTCTCCGAGAGTTGGAGCTGAGATACCATGCTCAGGACGTTATGCCCAGTCTCCCGGAGTTTCGCCGCATCCTGTGCGCAAACGCGGGGCTCGAGCGCCTCGTCATCCTCGGGTGGGGTCCTCGGATGGATCACAGGTTGACAAATGAACGTCGAAGTGACGATTTGCAAATGATCGATCTACCCCGGTTGGAGGAACTCGAGTTCGGGTTCGTCGATGTCGCATACGCCATTAACCTGCTGTCGTTGTTCGCCTTGCCGAACCTCCAAGTCCTTTCTGTCGAAGACGTCGCGTTCGGGATCCAGCTCTGTGAGCGTCAGGACTGTTCGCGGCTGTTCTATCACCTCGTGGAGATGAGTGCAACGGAACGGGTATCGTCTCGTGTCCCGCTGTCTTCTCTTCGCGAGCTCTCGCTGCGAAGCGTTCATGCAGACGATACCTCGATCCACGGTCTTTTTGGTCACTTGTGCGCTATGACGTCGCTCTGTTTGGACCGTGTTCACGTCACACCTCTTTTGGCTATCTGTTCGGCGCTTCATGCGTGTGACCGTCTCCAAGTGTTGACCCTCAAGGAGATTGATTCTGCTACAGCGGCCCTCGTGCTTTCCTCACATTCGTTTCCACCCCGCCTCCGCATCTTTCTCGATATCGAGGACGCAGATCGGGACGAGGAAAGAGGACAGTGATTGTCATGACTCGTCGGGCTTGTGACGGCTTCCTTTTGAGCTTCACTGGCAAGGCTGGTTCTACCTACTTACCCGTCCGTTGGTTCCCCGAATTTCTCCTTTGTATATGCACGAGCTTATCCCCTTTTCGTTACGACCTGGCGTCGACTGTGTTGGAGCA
>JBBPNB010001038.1:0-10041 GCA_038090635.1 Rubroboletus satanas | reverse complement strand
GGAGGGGTCAGTTTGGGCGGAACGACTTACGTTCTTCTTTTTGTCCGTTGGTTTAGATTCGGAGGAAATTGGTCATTGTCGGTGATGGCAAGTCCCTTCTTTGCTTTTTTTCCGTCTTTCTTTCGTCTTGTCTTCCCCCTTCCCCCTACCTCGTCTCTTATCTCGTCCCGTCGCTCATGTCATCCATCTCATTCTGTTTTTCGTTTCACTTTTGTGTCGTGTTGCGTTCCGTCGGCGGATCAACTCGGTTTCGTTATTCCGTGTGTACGTTTGTGATGCGTGGCCGTGGGCGGATGGTGATTGTGGGCGGATGGTGATTGTGGATGGGACGTGGGGCCGCTAGGTGCGTGTGGCAAGACCTCGCTCCTGTGTTCGTTTGCGCTCGGCGAGTTCCCAAAGGAATACGTGAGTGGTGTTTCGGGTTCCTATGCTCGCTGCTTTGGTGTGTTGGGGGTGTGTGGGCTGACTTGCGTTCCTTTCTACTATTTCCTCGGTTCGGTCTGGTTGGGCATTTGGGATGGCGTGCGTGGACTGTGGATAGCAACCGAGTAAGTCTGTCCTTGATCGGGAGTGCTTGGGGTTGACCGGCGTGTGTCGTGCATAGCCATCTTTGAGAATTATGTGGCCGAGATCAGGTTGGATGGGAAACCAGTGCAGTTGGCGTTGTGGGATACGGCGTGCGTGTCTTTTGATCGTGCTTCGTGTGGGGGTGTGAGTGGACTGACCCGGGTGGGTTAGTGGACAGGAAGAGTACGAGGTAGGTTCCTCACCCGTGGTTTGTGGTTCGAGGCTTGCAAGTGACACACTCGCCGGACAGCGTCTACGACCGCTCTCGTATTCCAAATCGCATGTCATCTTGATCGCGTTTGGGATCGACACGCCGGATTCGCTCGAGAACGTTACTGTCAAGGTGGGCGCGTGGTCCTTTTTTCCCTCCCTTCCCTTTCTTTCCCTCTTTCCCTCTTTATCTCCCCCACCCTCTCACGCTCACCTACTCACCTCTTCACCTCTCACCCCCAGTGGATCGAAGAAGTCCGGAGCATATGCGGCCCAACGGTCCCTATCTTGCTCGTGGGATGTAAAGCCGACCTGCGACCGGCGCCCAACGCGCCGGACATTGACAACTTCGTCTCGCGCGCGCAGGCGGAGCGTGTGGCGACGGAAATTGGGGCGCGGGCGTACAAGGAGTGTTCGGCGCTCAAGATCGAGGGGGTTGACGACGTGTTTGAGGCGGCAACGCGGGCGAGCATGTTGATGCGCGAGGGAGTGCCGTCTGGGTCTGCAGGTGGGTATCGGTATCGGGAGAGGGGCGGGCGGAATGGGGGGACGCGGAATGGGGAGACGGACGGGGGGTGGAAGTGTTGTGTCATGTGCTGATGAGACACGTTTCTTTTTTTTTTGATGGGACGCTGTGAGGTATCATAGGATCTCTCATCTGTTTCTATGTTATTTCTTTCTTTCTTCATGCATCGCATACTTTTCTCTTTCTTCGTTTGCTTCTCGCCTGATCGTGTCTTGTCTGTTTTTGTTCCATGTACTTATGGTTCATTCCTGGACAGTGTCTATGCCATGCATACAACTTATACACGTAACCTCTCATTCTGCGTCTGCATCCGCCTTGCTTCCTCACGCACTGGTCCCTGGCCCGCGCGACAGCCCCAAATCCTTGATCCGACCGGACCCGACATCGTACACCCACCCGTGGACCTGGATAGATTTACCAGCCGCCCAGGCCTGCTGAATCGGCTCAGCAGCACAGATATGCTCCACCTGGCGTTTCACGTTCTCCTGCACGATGAGATCGATGGCGGTAGCAGGGGTGGCGTTAGAAAGGTCGAGAGACGCCACGAGGTCGGCGAGGGGGACGAGCCAGCGGGAAAAGGGCGTTTCGATATGCGCTGCTGCGGCGGTCGCCGGGTCCTGTTTACGAGCCGAGATGGCGTCGTAGCATGCGATGGCACCGCCGCAGTGGGTATGTCCGGCGAGGACGACTAAAAGAGACGTGAAAAGGTGAGGGGTGGGGTGAGGTGAGGTGGGGAACGACGGAGACGTACCGTGTTCGACGCCGACGACGCCGATGGCGTAGGAGAGAACCGCGAGCGCGCTAGGGTCGCCTGGATGGAATTGACTTTTTTTTAGGGGGGTTCAGGCTCGGGGTGGATAATGGAGGGAGAACGGACGTACTTGGCAATGTTACGGTGGACAAAGATGTCACCCGGACGTGCGCCGGTGAGGACCGACTCTGGTACGCGCGAGTCGGCACATCCCATCCAGAGGACCTGTGAAGGTGATCATATGGATGTGAATTCGAGACTATGAACGGTGGGAAAGAAAAGGCGTACCTTGGGGTGTTGTCCCTGAGTTAATGTGCGGAAGAAGCCGGGCTGCGCTTGGTCGACCGTATCGGCCCATTGCGCGTTGGCTTCCAGGAGGGTCTGTATGGGTGAACGAGGGGGGATCATCGTACTCAGGCGGCGTTGAAACACGACGGGTCTATACAGATTGGACGGGGGAGCAGGAAAGAAAAATACAGCTCGGATAGGCGAGACAGGACGGGTTTTTGTGTGACTCGGGAGTGCAGCTCGATCTGATCCCTAATTTTCCCTCGGATGTTTTTTGTCTACTGCCACTCTACATCACTGCCCGTCCTGCGGAATCCCAGCGAATAACCGCAACGTATCTCGCTTGGCCTCTGTATCCCCTTTCAGCGGCTGCCCGTACGCTTTCAGTAGCGCTTCGTAGCGTTCCTCTGTAGTGGGGTTAGTCGAGTGTGTGAACGTTCTCACTGGGACGGATACTCACTCGTAATGTGCTCAAACTCGCCCCGGGAGGTCGGGAACCCCGTCGCGGGCTTGCCATTCGCCATCACGGGCGTCTTCAACGTCGCCTTCATGATCGTCGCGCGTGAATTGTGCAAGCGCACCGGCAAGCGCTGCTGACTGAATCCGATCAGAAATCGACGGCGGTCCCCGAAAAACGAAACCACCTACTCGAGCTTGACCGCCTCGCTCAGCTCGTTGAGTTTCTTTTCTAGTTCTTCTATCTTGGCTGCCTGTGCTGCCGGGTCTGGCACTGCAGGCTTGTCTTCACCCTCGCCCTCGCCTTCGCCCCCTACTGTCGCAATCCCGGTCTGGTCCCCATTTACAGTGCAATCCGTTCCGACCGCCGCAGACTGCGTCTTGAGCCCCTCCAACTCGGCCATCATCCGTTCCTGCGTCCGCTCGATCCCCTCGAGCCGCCCCTTGAGCGCCCCCAACTCAACACCGACATCCGACCCGCTAAACGCCGCCTGGGGGACGAGCGCAAGGGCCTGGGACGCCGCTGCGATCTGGTCCGCCACCGCCGAGAACGACGCGGAGAGACGGTGCGGCCAGAGAGGCGCAGGTGGGATCGGGTGGTTTGAAAAGTCGCCCAGTCCGGTACGATCAAAGGAGACGTCGATCGTCGGCGTGGACGAGGGGGGGGTCGATACGATGTAGTTGCCGCCGTTGGGCGAGACGGGGTCCGAGGCGTGGATGCTCACTGGGCTCATGTGGAGGTGGATGAGGAGGGAGGTGCGTTGGGAGGTGGTCGTGGGTCGTGGCGCGTGTCTATATCCTGTGCGTTGTGCGGGGGACTAGGCCTAGGTGTGGGGACGAGGGCCCACGATCATGAGTACGAGGGCGGGTTGGGCCCATGCCCGTGTGCGCGCTCATGGCGCGGTGGGATTGGCTGTATGAGGATTGGGTGGGGGAGGGGGTGGGATGAGAACGGTCTAGCTATATTCGGCGACGGGGGAATGGGGGTGGACGTTTTCGACCGCGCGTCGACCCCGCGACGACGACTGCCTCGTTCCATCTGACCCGTACGTCTCTGACTCAATGATGCTCAGGGTCGCGCCCATCGTCTTGCTCGGCACATGGACACGTCCCACTCCTAAACCCGCACGCCGGGCCTCCATTCCTAGATATGAACACCGCACGAAAAAGTCTCCGGGTGAAATGTGAACGTTTGAACGGGCGCGAGGAGGGAGTGAGATGAACTTATCGCCACATGCACCTCCGTCGTCCCTGCATCGTCCAGATCGTCAGTCATCAGGGCGTTCAAGCTCTCAGGCTTGCAGATCCACACGCCCGTCCAGTGTCCCCCCTTCTTTTTGCCTCTAATTATACCCTTTCTTCCACACTCTCTGCTCCACTCTCCCACCGTGTCCCACGTACACAGACGCAGCGGCATTCGCACCGCTGCCGCTGCCGCTAAAGTTCGAGACAGACGTGAGACATGTCATGTTGGAGGGGTTGGGTGGAAAGCGAACAAGACGACATGGTACCGTGGTCAGATGGCGGGACCATGTTGCGAGCCGAGAAGGCGAACGTGCCCTGTGGGGACATACTAGCCATGTTATACAAAGCGTTCGTGATTCGTGAGCGGGGCCGATGAGGAAGGATCCGAGTCGATTCCTAGCAGCGCGTTCGCCGACGACACGACAACGCAAGACGAAACACGCATCGTTCAGGTGCAACCACCCGACCGAATTGAACTGTGTCACATCTCCTTCTCAACGTGGGGGCCGCCGCGATGATACAAGTGTGGATAAGGACGTGCAGATTTTCCTGGTATCATCCGGGGCACGTCTACCGTCGCTTCCGAAGATTGTCCTTGACGGACTCATTCGGTTCAGGCTGTACATACGGATGGGTCGAGGTTGGGTCAGGACACGTCTATCGTTCTCCCTTGTGTTGGATCACCTGCATTAGACGGTTGCGTGGCCACCGGCGTCGCGAACAGCCTTCCTGATTCCTAACTAACCCCTCAACTGAGCCCTCAACTCTCGACGGTTCCGAGGAGGGGAAAACGATGAAGCGTTGGTGCTGTCAAACAACGTTTTTCTCGTTTTCCATCCCCGGCCGTCCATCTCTTTCTTTCAGGGTGCTGATCTTGCATAAATTTACCTCCCATGGTGTGTGTAGTTCTCTACCTCTCACTGGCACGCTGTCAATGCGCACCGAAACAGGGAAATGGCCCCTTTTGCTTCCTTTGGACAGAGCCCATCCCCCTACCTTTGACGACGAGTGCGTCAACGACCTTCTCCCATCTGGGGTTCTACCGTGCACGCCCGACAACGCCACCACCACCATCCTCTACCAAGCACTCACGCTGGTCTCATCGTACATCCACCCCCTCCGAACCCGTTCGGTCGATCTCGACCCATATACATATATATACAACAGCCATTCCCAATGTCACCTCGCAGTCCATCGACTGCTGTGTTAAACACGATACGAAAGACGGGTTCAAGTTGTTGAGTCCGCCGGTTTGAGTTGTGAAACTCGACATTCTCTCGGGCCCGCTGCTTGGGTGCTTTTGCCCGAGGCCGGAGTCAGAGATCGAGTCTACGTCGCGCGTCGATGAGCCTGCCGATCGGTCTTGAGATCGAGGAACCCCTCGTTGGCTTGCATACGACGTATCCCGAGCTCGGCGAGGAAATGGCCCGCATGCCGTTTCGTGCTACTACTACCCCAAGGCGGACAAACGACCCGTCAACGATGCGATCATGTATTACCTCCACTCGTCGGGGAGCACAGGATTCCCCAAAACCCATCTCGACCATTTACTTGACCGCGCGCATCACGCGTGCGTATTCGCCACGTTTGAATCTCAATTCGTTTGTCCGCCCCCGCAAGAAAAAAAAAAAATCAAACATCCGAGGTCAGCATCCGTGTTGGAGCGCCATGGATATCCGGATGGGTGCAGCGTCGCTCGGATCCCGCCGTTTCATACCCCCCCTATGTATGTACAGGTGTCTTATCACATCGCTTCCCTCAAGAGCGCCCCCACATCCTATCACGGTCTCACGACAGCCCCTGTCATGCCAAACCCGCAAAACACGATCGAAGCCGTCCAGCGGACCAAATCGACCACGCTCGTCGTCCAGCTGCCAACCCAATACGGCGTCTTCCCGCCTCGAAAACGAAAGGTGTTCTTTCGGGAGGTATTCGCTGCCGAGCCCCTCGCCAAAAAGACGGGTGATGCGCTGGTGGCTGCAGGCGGTGTCAATCTCTCCTCCGTCCATGGCGCGACCGAGGTTTGCGCGATCACGTATTCGTTCCAGAGTCCCGCTGAACGGGCCTTTTGGGACCGGGGGCGGTTCGGACCGAATCAGGGGGACGGGACGTTTGGTGCAGGGTTTTGGTGTGAACTGCGGGCGCGGCAATTGGGATTGATGCTTTCGGACCAGGGGGTCGTCTCTCTACGTCGCGGGGGGTGTAGACACGGTGTCCGACACCTCAGGTGTCTGTCGAGAATCTGCCCCGACGTCAAGGGGTACGCGAGCTCGGACGCGCTCCTCAAACGTCCCACCATCCGGGGGCTATACAAACTGTACGTTCCGTTTCCCTCGAACGCGATTCCGCGCGCGAGCGAGCAAATTCACGCTACTGGGCTCATTCGGATTGAACGACATCCTGATTCGTTCTTCGGGCGAGAAGACGACGAAAACCGTGATCGGATCGACCCCCGTCTTGTCGGGCGTGTGCATCTTTGGGCGTAGTCGGAACCAGATGGGGGTGCTCGTGGAGCCGAGGCCAGAGTATACGATCGACGTCACAGGTCGCTGAAGTTATGAAGAAAATATGGTGTCTCTGTGTGTGTGTTAGCCTTGGGGTCCCCGCTTAGAAGGCGACGATAGCATTGTATGCATCGGAGATCGATGCACTGTAAGCGTTGTGTACCTTTGTGTCTCATCCCGGCCCATCCTTATGGTTATGGAAACTTACGTAGATATGCGTCCGTGGAGGCGAGTGCCGAGCCTGGGATCGAAGTAGTTTCAGATCGAGGTTGAGAAACTGGTTGATGGGACATGCGACGGCCGTCCATCTGGGTGAGCCCCAGGACGTATTCGAGCAAGGATTCGACAGGCATGTCCCATCCATCCCATTCAATCGTGTGACGCTTTTTTTTTTCTTTCTTCAGGAGGTGTTTCTAAATCGGACGCCCGGCACGCCAACGCAGCTTGTCGTCCACGCTCATCAAGAACCGCATCCCCGGGTCCCTGAGCGCTTCCCCGCACAAGGAGATTCGAGAAGCAATGTCTCGGATCGGTCAACAACGTCGTCTTCGCGAACCCTACGTTTCGGCGGCTCGCTAGCCATCCGATTGAACGCGTGGTCAGAGGGGCCTACCCCGGACGTGAAAACGGAGTCCAAGTATGCTGTCGGCTTGGGAGATGAGGATGGCGATGGCGTGCCAGGGACCTACGCATAGGAAGACTCACCATCGCCATGTCATTTTGTGGACTGATTCGACAGGCGGGCTGGGCTCGTATCTGCTTGTGTCCCTGTTGAGCCGCGAGGACGTCACCGTCGTGTATGCGTTCAACCAGCCTTGCGAGTCCAGTACGACGGTCCAAGAGAGACAACGCGCCGCGTTCACCGGTCTCGATTCGGACAAGCTGATCTACGTCGAGGCTTGACCCCGCCGAACCTATCGCTCGACGATCGAACGCGTATGCGATGTCGGTGTCCCACACATGTGTAGCGACTCGATGTCAATCTCGCGCTGTCGTCGCTTTATGAGGGGAGTGTGATAGGGACGCGACGGTTGATCTTGTGCGTGGATCCAAGTGGGCGGGGATAAGCCGAGGTTTCATGTTCACGTCGTCTGTTGGGATGAGGCGGTTCCCGGAAGAAGTGCAGTCCGACACGGGGGGTTGTTGTGGGACCGGGGTATGGTGTGAGCAAGTATGTGTTTGAGCGGGTATGTGCTTTGATACCGCAGACTCGGGGATCTAGCCTCTCTTCATTACTCTGTGGGTGTGCGTGTGCGTGTGCGTGTGTGTGCAGACAGATACTCGCGATGAACGGCATCCTCGTTCAGGGTTCCCATCATCATCAAGGTCGAGCGTGACCTTGAGGGACTTCCCCTCCCCCTTTTTTTCATTGAACTGACTTTGCTCGACGCGTTGCACACACGCAAAAACAAAGGTCACGTCTGCACAGGCTGTATCGGATGCGATACTGGAGGTTGGGTTCGCAGACGAAGAACCCCCTATGATACGCCGTGAACGTGGTGCACCACCCGACCGGTCGTGTGGGAGTCTCTCATATGCAGCCAATGAACGAGGCTGTTTATCAAAAGCGTCCGACGTCCCGTGGATCCCATTCAGCCAATTACGGGTCGCGCGATGGAACGAATGCGCAGTGGCAAGCTGTAACACAAACGAGGCCAACATCAGACCTCTGCTCCGTTTTTCCATCAGAACAATTTAAAAAAAAGGTCCGATTGTGACCGCTGACCGATGTTTCTGGTTCCATTCTTACTCATGCAACGACGAAAAACGACTGACTGCTAGACTTTATGCGTTTGTTGGCGGAGGATGCGACGATACCAGGCATCGGAATCTGGTGCTCAGGCACAAGCTCGAGCATCCGCATTTTGTTGCTGTGGACGGGATACAATGGGTTGAATCAGTGGGCGTGTTTTCGGGAGAAGGCATCAAAGAATTGATGCCGCGGCCAGAAAAAAAAAAAAAAAGAAACGTGTCTCGGTACGAGTCAATTTCGACTCGTTTCGGGGCAGATACTGTACACACGAGGGGCACGAGGTGGCCATGTGTTTTGCCAACAGACCGACGGAAAGGAGTGTGGCGGGAAATTTTTAAATAGATGTGACGTTTGTGCGTTGGTGGGGGGGAGGTCCACGTTCAATCTCCATTTTTTTTCTTGCTCTCTCAAGGATGTGATCGTTTGATTCGACGATGTGCCAGTACTACGGATAGCTCTGGTTCCGAGAGCCGTGGATCATTGATGGGGTTTGGATCCAGGCTCCATTGCATTCCGTGTACCTGTCGTTGAAGGCGAAGAGCACGGACCAGAGGACGAGAGTCAATCAGCTGATCGAATTGAGCGAACTCGTACTGTTCTTCGGAATGTGAGAATGGACGTATTTACGGGAACCTTTGAGGGGGTACACCGATTGGTCTCTCTCTTTTTTTTTCTTTTCTTGAATGAGCTGGCATCCAACCGTTGGCGATAAGCCGGCTGTGCGTTACATTCTTTGGACCGGTGAATGGTGATTGACGTTGATGACAATCGGAACGAAAGAGAGACAGAGACAGCGAGAAAACAAACAAACTGGATTGGTGCAGCCACTGGCGGCACGTGGATGGACGAACGAAAACGTATAGTTGGCTCGTTCTGATCACTTTATAAAATGGTCCACCCGTGTCCACTGTCCAATCCTCCCTCTCCTCCTCGACTCGATCCGTTGTTCAAATCTCATCTTTGATCCCCCCCGCCCTCCCATTCAGAACGCAACGCGCATCGGAATCGCTCGAAATCTCGTGTGTGATCGTTCCAGGTAATGCGTCATCCTCGCTCGTTTCCAGGCGATGCTATTGCCACTCGGTCAGACACGGGCCCACTCAAACCCTTCTTCGTTTTTTTTTTCTCAGTTACTCTCCGCCTTGTATCCCGATATCAACACCCAAAGAAACTCAACCCCGAAACCAGAACAACTTAGCGAACCGTCGTCCTTTTTTTTTCGCAAATGGAGTGCCCTATTCTGGTTTGGATGCTCTCGCTCAATCGCGATGTCACGACAGAGGTCTGTGTCCGTCTCCGTGTGTACGCCATCGCTCTTCTTTTTTTTTCCTCCGACGGCTCGTGCCGCTTTTTGCCAACCGTGTCCCGACATCCCATTCGTGCAGGAATACGACAAGTGCTTTCATCTCGTGAGGGAATGTGCACCGCATGCGAGGATAGCGTATGATTGCACGTCCATCGAATCTTTTCGTGAGTTTCTGCTGTGCATGCCCCCATCTTTGCGAGTACATCACAGATTCCCTGTGTCCCTCTCTTTCGTTCTCTCATTCTTCTTGTCCTCAACACGTCGCTCACGGCTGGGTACATGCAGGCCAAATCATATCCCAAATGTTGCCACTCCTCATGATGCGACACAGACGGATATCGAGAACAAAGTGGAAGGACTGCGAGACATCAAGCGGGAAGCACTGGATAGAACAGGTCTGTTTGCCCAGCCGTCTATACTTTTACGCCTCACCCG
>JBBPNB010001037.1:0-10044 GCA_038090635.1 Rubroboletus satanas | reverse complement strand
CACACAAACGGTGCGGCAGCTTCTGTGCTGTTGACCGTGTCCGTTCCATAAGAAAATCCGGTGCCGATTGGCTGATCAATGTAGATCACTGGAACGGGAAGATGAGTCGCGTGTCGAGAACCGAGTTGTGAATCACGCACTGTTGCTCACGTTGTTCCAACTGCCTTGCCTATTCAGACGTCATCGACTTGTGATCGAATGGTATTCTTACCTGTATGGGTTGATGTACGTCGAGTTTCCATCTTCGTTCACCAAGCATGGTCCATTCTCTGCAACAATGATGTATGACTCAGTACAAGCACGAGCATATAGCAGCTAACCTTGGAAGAGACCAATCATAGAGGAACATCCCGGCCCGCCATTCAACCTTTCACGTGAGAAGATCAGATCTCACCCTTGTGTTGGTGCATCCTGTGACACCCTTACCAAAGCGTGAACGGCGCGGTCTCGGGCGAGTTGCGAGCCTCGAAGAACCAGAACCACTATTACATCGAAGCGTCAGCACTACTCCAGCTCACGATATGATGCTGACCATGGACATATCCGTCCCAACGTCAATGTAGCCAGAATACTGGTTGACACCGGTCGTCGTCTCGCAGATCCCAGAATTAGCGACATAGCGGAGATTCGTGTCGTTTTGAACCTGGGAGCGAAACGCGAACCGTCTCGATCTTAACTCGTTAGAGTCGTGACGTGGTCCCGCATGAACCAGGATGGCCCCTGCAAGGAGGGCGGCGACCGAAGGAATGAATGGCTGGAGATGCATCTCTGTTGACAGAACGCAACCTGTGGGACGGAGAGCAGAATGTAACCCACTCGACGAAGTGACGACATGCGAGTACCTCTCTTATAGTCTTATAGATGCCAAGTAGCTGCTATGCAATGAGCTGGACGGCGGCTAGCTCTAACAAACAACATATTGAAGCGAGATTGTGCAGAACCTATTTCATAGAAATTAAAGAACACGGGATATTGTCATGACAACAGTGTCGATTGTGTGGGGTGCAACTTGAAGGAACATCATTTGCATCTCGACATTGTCTCCGATTGAGGGATCTCGACCCGATACACTCGGTACGATGTGCGTGAGATCTGATACACACACATCGTGATTGTAGTGTCTGTGCATTCGTTGCAGCGATGTTTTCGACATATCGTCTGAGGTAAGCTGCAATGAATGTCGAGTTCATAGCTACTATGGCAGAGAAGTGGATGGGACCTTGTCAAAGACCAAACCGTTTTCACGCCAAGTAACATAGGTTCAAGTTGCTGCAACAGACAGCAGAGGGCAAACACAACGTCTGTGTACCACTGTGACACATCGAAACTTGAGAGGAATGTCAGGCTATATGTTAGATTTTCAAACCATGTGACTGACGATAATCCCCAGCTAGCAAAACCAGAGATCATGATCATCTCCTTTTGATATATCAGCATGCCGCAGCTACTCGCTAAATAGCTAGTTTCCCTCAAGCAGACGTCTGCACTGGTCCGACAAAACTATGGCGACCCCAAGTGAACCAATTAACAACAACAATCACAGCGACTGCACCGATTGCCAGAATGGCGTAATTCATGTTCAGCTCGTTGACAGGATGTGACGTGGGCAACACGAAAAGCACGCAGATAAATGCACTGAACTGTCGGAGAGTTACTATAAGAGAAATGTGACAGGGGAGACAGATCTGACTGACTAGAAAGCTCACGAGGTTGATGGGCAATGACCATTTTCCCAAATTAAAAGGACCAGGTTCCGGGAGTCTGGCATGATCGTCAGTCTTCAGCCGCTTCCAAGACTAAAATCACACTTACGAGTCCGGCCAAAACACCCGGATGGTGATGGGTTGTAGATAACTGAGCATCACAGATATCGCCGCAGAGGACAACATTGCGTTAAACTGTGGGATAATCAATTCGACAGGCAAGTAAGATGTTGCATGTACGCACAGCAACGGTTGAGCCTATATAGGCACACGAAAGGATACACCCTATGAGGACAGACGTCCACACACCCCAATAAGGAGCTTGAAAACGATTGAGAGCCATGAACTTTTCTTTCGCAGGAAATGCATTGTCTCTTGCCAGAGCGTAAAACAGTCTTGAGCTTGCAGTATACGCAGTGATTGACGCTGTTGCCTGCGCAAACGCGACGACCACGAGGCACACAATGGTGAGTCTCGGTCCGACCGCGTCATAGAACAACTGTGCGATAGGTATAGCGTAGGTCGTCGCCTGCACACTACTAATGCTCTGCACGGAGAAGAGGAGGGCAAGCATGTATGCGAGACCAATCAACCATGAACCTGCAATGCTTCCCACAACAGCGAGAGGTGCGAGGATCTCAGCGCGCCTTGCTTCCTCGGCGACCTGAGCAGCTGTTTCGCAACCTTCTAGGGTATAGATAGCCTCATGTTCACTCAGATATGGCAAACCTTCGCAAAAATATGTCATTTACCTGAAGAAAACCTAGGAGCACGACAAAGCCCCTCGAACTCCACCCAGTAAAACTGCAATCATCCCGTGAGGACCGACATACCGCGCATTCAATCACCCTACTTACTTTTCGTAGTTAGTGAATACAAAGGAGGCCGAATTCTTCCGAAATATCAGCCGACTGCTTATTCGCACAACGGGAGTATTCACCTTCACGGGAGCCTTCACAAGAAGTGTTATCACAAGCACAAACGTGCCTCCGAGCGTCCACCAAACGTTGAAAGTACTCACTCGCCCAATGGCTTTCGTTCCAATTGTGTTGACCACGCCCGAGGTAATATTGACAGCCCAAGCTATCGCAGCGATTTCAACGCGGGTCAAGGATCGGCCTTGGCCAACTTCTGCCATTGAAGCGATGTACAACGCCACGCTGACCTCTTTGTTGGAGGAGTAACGGTCGTAATGGCGCAAAACTTACCTGAGATTTCCTGCGGTACCGGTGAAGACCATTGCAATGGAGTATATCCATCCCGTACAGACTAGACTAGGTTGAATATGGGGTTCATCAAAGGATCCATTCAGACGCACACCCGAGGATAGGTAAGTTGGGCGCCATCTTGCAGACCCAGAAGTAAAGGCCGCCTAGAGTTGGACTAGCGAGCATCCATGAGTTTGCGGGTGCAAAACTCGTCAAGATTCTCACTATGAACTGCAAATTTCTGCTAGACTGAGCGCGATGAGAAACATGAAGAAACTGCATATCTACCATGCAAGCGACGGGATGCTTGATCAGATGGAGGAACGCGAATCGGAACGAGATCTACTCACGTTCCATCCCCAGAACAACCCAAGTGGACCTCCAGAGAACAATCCGGTTTGAAAGGCACTACTCATCCCAGTGAGGATCCCAATGGCACAGAACGATATGCCCAACACTCCAAAAAGCGACATTTCACGTCGAAATTCGGGTTTATACCCGAGATCGAGGAGACGCTGGTCCGAGGTATCAGCATTATCCCTGATGGTACTAGTGATCTCCTCAATCTTCTCGGGAACCGTCGACATGGTGAGACGTGAAGAAACGACATTGGGCGGGGTGCAAGGCTATATGTCGAGCAACATCGTGAGACCTGAAAGGGTGAGGTGGTCATGGGGACAATTGTGGGACAACACATGAATTCGAATCTAAACAACGAACCTCTGAAGTGAAGAAGTTGGAGATAAGTCCGAGGAGGCTTTGTAAGTGACCAGTCGATAAGTGATAAGCAGTCCACGTGAGGCAGGGTCACCTGTCGAACTAGGGACGAACCTGAAAACCTTGTCCGCGTGTGAAGTCAGTCTGCGAATGCATGGTACGTGCTGTGTTGTTGAGTGAGTGAACTTGTGTTCGTTAATCAATAGGTTCACCCCTCCACCTGAAGATAAGATGTCGAGTCCAAGTCCGAGTGGCCAGGCATTAAACTCGCCTCCTGCCATGACGAGTAAAGCTTCTTGCGAGCCTATGTGAGCTCGTGCACAAAGAGCATCTGTTAGAAATCCGCCGCACTCCAGAGGGCGGCAAGAACAATCATCGAGTCGCAGAGTGGCCAGTTGGCTGTGCCTGGGCCTCACCGACGAACTTGGAAGTTTCATGGGGAGGTATAATTGAAGTGGCACGGATTTATAATAAGCCGGATGAACATGAGCATCGCAGAATGGTTGATATTCTACGCGCGTACTAGATTATGCACATGACAATGTCCGGCGCTGTGCCTCCATATTACTTGGCGCAAAGGGCGGGTCAATTAGCTGGTACTCGGGTAAATATAATATGCGACGGCTCGTGTGACAAAAGGCTAACACAAAACGCGTGAATTGCAAGGAGGATGAGTAGAAGTGACCACACACCATACCAGCATGAAAGTCGAAGAGGAGGAATTCAAGGGCAGACGAAGGCAGATAGGCAGCAACGACAATTACTTGATTCTTAACAGCGTTTCGGATCTCCTCAGGGGTGACACAGCTAACATCATCTTCATGGATAGCTACGAGGCTCACCAAACAACGCGCCCCTCCTCCGCTCTTGGAAGAGCGACTTCTATACCGACAGTGAACTCTGACCCAGCCTGTTCAAACACTACCTCTTTGCCTGTCCTTCCTAGGATGCTTGCATTCATGCTGTTCTTGCTAGCCGGGATGGGTGAGTGGACGTGTGCATATCTAGGGTATTGTTCGTATGACGCCGGAGTCGCTGATATCATTAAAGGGCCCTCGGGAGGAGGCGAAGCATAGGTTCGCGTCAAGTCTTCATAGTGTTCGTCCTTATGATTAAAAGAGGTCCGACGGGTCTTATTCGTGCTAGAATAGGACTTGTGCGTGGGCAATGAGACCGCCCTGGGTCTTGGAACGAATGGAGGATTGGAAGTGAGTGGAGGTCGGGACGACGACGACTGTGGCGATGAGGAAATGAAGGACGACAATGGCTGCAGCAACAACGCAGAAGCATCTAATCTCCCCTCTTCGTCGTTCGCTGCAGTGGAAACATCACCACCGACGGCAGCTTGATTATATGGTAGTGGGGTACTGCACCGGAACATCGGAAGGACAGGGGACGAGGGTGTTGAAGGCGTAGGGGGAATCATATACATGCTCGTAGTACGCTTACGCGGCTGCGACGGACAGAAGTAGAAAGGATCGTCCTCGTTCTCTGTGAGTCCCTCCATGAGACCACGTTCGGGTTCGTCAGCTAAAACGGCGAGAGGCACCGCTTGCGGGAAACCGACGGCATTGGCCGGGACGGGCTCGAACGAATCCTCGTTGTCGTCCTCGCACACCGGAAATAGCTTCGTTACGCTGTCAGCAAAGGTCACTCTTGTTGACCTCTTGCCCCCTATCGTTTCCACACTATGCACTGAGTTGAGGATACCATACTTGCTGGGCGTCGATTTTTGTCCGTCCTCTGCACCCCAGGCATACATCGCAAGTGGCGAGCTCCGCACCGGTGTTCCGAGGGACAAACCAGTGGGCACAATTGGTCCGCGCACCTGCGGAATTCCCGTCGATCGAGAGGTCAGACCAGGAGGCCTCGTTGGTGACCTGAACGTCGAGATACTGCCGCTCCACACCTTCGGCGCGAAGCGAGAGGTAGAATATGGAGCAGAAATCTTGATGCCTGAGCTCCAGGCGCGCCGCTTTGCTTTTATTTCGAGAGACCTCTCCGTTTCAGCATCCGACCACCCATTCTTTGCTCCGATCGACGTCGCTCTCACAAGACTCCACCCCTCCTCACGAGCGCGGCTCCGGACGATCTCGAGTGCGGTGCAAATACGCTCCAGACAGGCAAAGCGTTCGGTAATAAACTCGTCCGCTTGTGTATCTCTGCAGTCAAGGTTGTGTACGCTCGAACAAGGGGATGCGGAAGATGTTGGAGGGTGTAACCCCTGTCCCGGCGTTGAAGGTGCGTTCAAATATTGGGCGGAGGCATTTCGAGAGCGAGGGCGAGACGAACTGACTCTGGACACCAAAGATGGCTGGGGAGCAGAGCAGGTTGCGTGTTGAGTCGAGCCCTGCAGTCTCTGTGCAGGCGGGATCAGGAGAAGATCTTCTCCATCATCAGGAGTCCGGACAGATGTCCGACTGTCATCTGACTCCTCATCGTCGTTAACATCGGAAGGGATAAGAGGACACTTCGACACGTCAAAAGCCGTGTCCGCCAGTCTATTACTATCGTCATCGCTCCAATCAAGACCAAAGTCCGCCGGATGTAGATGCCTGTCCTCGAAGTTTGACGAGTGGCTATACATGCCAAAGGTACCATGACGTCCCATACGACTGAGCTCGAGTGTGAGTCGTTCGTTGTCGTCCCAATCGTCGCCGACAGTGAAATGTTCTCCAAGGAAATCGTCATTATGGCCGTTGTACTCAACTGAAAAAATATCAGCCTCGTCGGGGCTGGGACGGTGGATATATCGAACACCCCATTCATCTGCTGCAACATTGATTGAGTGCAAACTCTGGAGATACAAGACTTCCTTACCTTGCTCCCGACGGGGATAGACAACTCGATCGATGTCTTCCGCGTTCAACAAATCCGGGAACGGTGATGGAGCACGGCAACGCCACTGCTCTGACTCGTAGTCATCCATGCGGTCCCCAAAGTCCAAAGCATTTCTGCCTTCACTTTGAGTCCTCCTGTGCCTGCTCCCGCCTGTCCTTGTACTGCTGACACCGAAGCCGTGGGCCTTGCCGGTCTCGATGGATTCTATTTCCGCCCGAAATTGACTGGCCATAGCAATCAAAGTCCATTCGGCATACCCAGCGGCAGGTAGGTGTTGAGGTGTGAGAGCTGATATGATATGGCGTCTCCAGACATCAATGAGGGTTGCTCGGGCCCGCCGGCGAAAAATCTCTGGATCAGGTTGCGCCGAGGCAGAGCCGGTTTGTTGAGAAGAGATTGGAAAAGTCATGCTACCGGCGGCAGGGAGAGGAGGAAGTGGGACCGGCGGTGGCGCACTCCGGGAGGACCGAGGGGGCGACGACAACGAAAGCGACTTGGGAACCAACAATCTATTGATCCAAGAATCAGAGGGGAGGTCAATTTTTTCAAAGGATGAACCTACGATATTAATGAAAACAGAAGAGACCGTTGCCTCTTGTGTTTCCCCGATTTTGGAGGCTTTGTAGGACTACTCCCAGATGGGAGATCCTCTGCACTACCAACCGTGCTTCCAGGACAGGCACTGCCTTCCATGCTATTTCGCTCGCTTTCAGGCTCGCTGCATTCTTTGACGTCGACAACGACGCCAGACAACATTCGAACACAGTCCGAATTCATAGGGATGATCACTACCCGTCCATCGATGAACCTCACCTCAATCTCTCTTCGTGGGACATCCATAGACACTTCGCGAACGCGAGCGACCAACCCTACTGCTCGATCCAGCATGTGGATGCTCGCCGGGGGCTCGAGGTGCAGAACGGACGTAAGGATTTGCAACTGTGACGACCACGCAATAGGAATGGTCGCGCCAGGGCCGAGATCATGCAAAGGGAGGACACTTGGAAATGTCAACCCGTAAAGAATTCTGGGGTGAGGCAACGGTGGGACGAGACGGATTAGCATCGCGTAGATGCATGCAACAGACTAAGAGGCGGAGTAGTATAAAGTCTAAGGAGGGAAAGCAAAGATGAACGGGTGTCGCTCGCGGACGTCGTTGACGTCCAGCACAAAGGGCAATTGGCTGCTCGCCTGTTGGTTTTCACTAGCCATGATACGTGAGTTTACGTTAACTTTTTTACCGGATATTGAGTTTTGTGTACCCCGCTCCTCCAGGCTGAGGGGAGAACAGTCCGCCAAAGATTGATTCAGGTCAAGCTGGAGAGACGACAGGATTGTCCTAGTGGGCAGTGCACAACAGCGCACTAGTCATTGGCATCGTCGCTAGCCTGGTTCAAGTTGGAGCAGTGGCAGTGTCACGATCATGTCACATTCAAAGTTTTTGCAAGGAAAAGTACGGAACCCGCAGGACACAGCACATATGCATGGAATCTGGAAGAAGAATATCCAACGCTCCATAGAACATCACCACGTTAAATTCATGTTCCGTCCTGTGCAGCAGATCCGACATGGATCCAGATTGACGCCAGGACACGTGTTTCAGTCTGAATCAATCCAAGGTTCGGCACAGGGATGACACGCGTTGGCGCTGCATTACTCCCGTTGACCGCAATGCTCGACCGTGTGCCACAGCAGAAGAGAGGGGGAGAAGTCGGACAGGGCATCGCATTTCAGACGTTCCTGGCACATTCATAGTGAAATCGCAGCACGCAGAACAAGTGAGGCACGATGACAAACCTACAGTCATCGGTTCTACCAGCACCATTTATACCAGACGTGGACGTGTGTAGGGTTAGAGCATACCTCCTTGTAACCTCCTACCACTTTGCTTTCCCTGTTGGCGCGATGGGTGCAAACCATAGTCAGCCCAAGGATCACAAGGAAGAGCGCAAAGTGAAGCGCTCTTCGACGCTGCCAACGCTGTTCGGCAAGACTTCGTCGCGGCTGAACCTGCTCGGTCTCGGTAGGCGGTCGCCGCAGCCCCCAGCGACGCCAGTGACACCGCAAGCGGTCATGGTGGTCGAGCTCGTCGCTGAGCAAAGCACAGCATCCCCGGAGGCATCGGTAGCGGACCCGGAGGATCGGCCGGACGTGGCCGTTGAGGCGAGCCGATTTCCCCTTCTTTATCTGGGTGCGGCCTGATTGTTTCTGCTGTGGCCGGTGCACTCCCGGCATAAATACGCGCCTCCTCTGTTCCTCCCTGACTCCCGTCTTCTCTCTTCACATCCACAATCATCAGGACCAAGAGTCCGACGTCGTGATCGCCATGCCATCCCAACAATCCACGACAGTCCCCTGCCAGGTGAGTCTGTAGAATCACCCATGCAACCAGCTCTACCGTCCGTCGATCTCTCGCGTCTTACCCTCGTGATACGAACCCGATGGCGCTGACGATGATTCTCTCGACCTGCCTTGGTGAATTCTAGTACCGCACAGGACGTACCCTCGGAAGCGGCACGTACGCAATCGTGAAGGAGGCGATTCATATCAAAACTGGGCAATACTACGCTTGCAAAGTCATCAACAAGAAACTCATGGAGGGGAGGGAGCACATGGTATGTACCTCCACAGCTTCTCATCGATGCTGCGATCTGCTCGTAAGCCTGCCGGGTCCCCTAACCCCGCAGCGGGTAATCGTGTCCACATACACTCCCTGCGTCGTCTCCCGTTTCGTCCCACGGCGTGGTCTCGTTGATCAGTATTCTAAATGCGCGCTGATCGTAACATCACGCCTGATCCCGTGGGCGCCATCTTCTTGGCGTACCCTGAACCCTTTAATTTATTTACGGTTGCTAACCGGTGGTTCTTCCTTAGGTTCGTAACGAAATCGCGGTGCTCAAGCGAGTGTCCATTGGTCACCCCAGCATCGTCACACTGCATGATTACTTCGAGGTAGGGATCACCACGACCGACCAAAGCTTGACGTTCATCATCACGTAGACCGCCCATAATCTGTACCTCGTCTTTGACCTCTGCACAGGTGGCGAGCTCTTTGACAGCATATGTGCGAGGGGGCAATATACCGAAGCGTGAGTCACACGGGATTCTATCCAACCGCGTTGAACATCTCATTTAGCAACGCAGTGACGCTGCCGAGCTCGTACGCACCATCTTTGGTGCAGTCAAATACATCCACGACTGTGGTATTGTCCATCGTGATCTGAAACCCGAAAACCTCATTTTCCGTTCCAAGCCCGAGAAGACGTCAGAGATCATGATTGCTGACTTTGGGCTCAGCCGTGTCATACCAGACAGTAAACTCAGCATGCTTACGGAAGTCTGCGGGACGCCTGGTGTAAGCTCTCCTCTAGCCGGCATTTCAACTCGCTGAGCTGTTCTACAGTACATGGCACCAGAGATCTTCAAAAAGAGTGAGTCTTTCCTTGGAAATCGTCCGGCATTCACTCAGGTTTGATGTAGCTGGTCACGGAAAGCCCGTCGACATATGGGCTATGGGTGTTATCACGTATTTCTTACTTGCTGGTACGTGTGGCCATTCCTGTGCATTTGCAGAG
>JBBPNB010001036.1:0-10060 GCA_038090635.1 Rubroboletus satanas | reverse complement strand
ACAAAGGAAGAGAGAACGAGTAGTCAGTCCGAAGCATGGCAGTGCTGGCTGCGTATGGTAGTTTAAGAACAGGAGAACAGTAAAGTGTAAGTTGGGGTGGGAGGAAATGAGAATGGGTAGTAATTGTATGGAGATCGTTGGGTTGTAACAATAGCCCCCCCATGTTACAAACCTATGGTCTGGCGCTACTCCCTACATCCTTATCCTACACTCCGCAGTTACCGTTTTATTTCATTCTCTTTCCTAACATTGTGGACAGGCATTCCGCTCCTATGGACCACCGTTTCCTTTCCTGGTTGATCTCTTCAGATCTCTCCAGCACTTTCCTGTGTAAACCTAACCTTGTTCATACCAGACGGTCGGTCCTACTTCTTTCCTATTCTTAGGACCGACACTGCCTTCCTTTATTTCCGTTATACATAGCCTCGCCATGAGGCCTCCTCATTACTGTGCCTGCAGGACACCATGAGGCCATTCCCCTTTTGGGATCCTCTCCCCTCGTAGCACGGTCTCAGATGTATATAAACCCCTCGGCATAGAACTTAGCCCCCCAGCTAATTCTACGCAATATACCTGCTTTCTTGGTGTATTCGTCTCCCTGAGTCTTCAAGTACCTCTTTGATTACTCGCTGCTACCTTCTTGACGGTTATCCATCTTGGCTCACGCCTAGAGAGCGGTAGCGTTGTAACACTCCATAAGGGGAAAGCATCCTGCTTCCCACAAACTCACCATACTCTTCAATCTCTGTCAGGACCAGACTGATCCCCAGCATTGACTTCATAGTCGTAGGCATCGGTGGCATCCCATTCCTTCAAACCTCCTCCAGGTTGATGTCCAACCACTCGTGGGCAGCGGCTAATGAGGTGGCCTCGGCGACCGCAGGAGGAGCACTGTTGGTGGGAGCAACAAAGGATGGAGCGCCTGGGCGTGAGTCGGTTGCAGAAGGGACAGCGAGTGGTAGGACAGGCTGAGCAGATATGTCCTGGATTCCCACAGCCGAAACAGAGGATAGGAGTGTCGGAGGTGACTGCCCGGTTTTCATCGAATTGGGGAGGGGAACGATCTTGGTGGGGAATGGGGACAGGGGGGATAGTCTGGGCCCATTCCATTGCTCCTCTGATAATCGTATTGGATTGGAGGAAGCAGTTTTGATGACAGAGAGTGCGCTGACGTGAAGGAGGTGCCGCAGCTTCGTCCACAGGGCGAGCGAATTGATAGGTTGGTAAGTACATTGGGGCAGAAGAGTAGGAAGAATTGGAGTGGTCGGAGAGGGGGGAGCGAGGGGGTAGGTCCCTGTTGGGGGTGGTGGGCCGATGAGGAGTGGGGGATTCGCTGGGTTGGGATTGGGGTGGAGAGGAAGGTATAGTGGGGGATGGGGAATTGACTGGGGAGGCAGAGAAGGGAGTAAAAGATCGCAGATGGGTGGCAAAAGATTCTTGGATGCTCTCGAAGTCTTGGCTGGTGGTGGAGAAGTGAGAGGGGATAGGAAGGGGAGCGGGGGAATAGGGGGGAAGTATCGGGGAGGATTCCCCAGGGCTTGAGCGTGGGTAGATCTGAGAATTGGGAAAGGTCATTGTTGCTTCATTGAGATAGGCAATCTGTTTCACTTGGGAAGCCACCAGAAGAAGGGGTCAGACAATGTGCGAGATTTGATCCAGGGGAATACAGTTGATGATCCAACAGAACCCTGCATAATATAACAGGTCCAGCACCTCGTTGCACAGGGCAGAGAGGGATTCTGCGAGGGAGGAGTCATATCGTCCAGACCTGTATCAGTTATCATTCTGGTTGAAGAACATTTGGTGCAAGTACGTCCTTCAGTAAGCGTTGATGAGTCGAGTAAGGACGATGGAGGCATGGAGGGGGCAATGAGTGGTAAGGAATTCATCAAATGCAAGGGATTGGAGAACTGCAATGAACACAAGACGCCGGGCGACAAACCCAAATCGGTGAATGGTGACAGGGGGAGTTTTGGGGACTGACGTGGGAGGATAGGGAGGATTAGGAAGGGTGATTGCCATTAGTAATGAAAGGGACAGAAGGATCTTTCCCGTTGACAAAACCAGGAGTGGATACGAGGGTGTCGAAGGGTTTCGGCGAGAGAATGAGGAGTGTTGAAGGTAAAGGTTTGTCACAAGAAGGCTAGTTGGGCAGGGGTATAGCCAAGAGCTGAGGGAATATCAATGGGATGGAGAATGTCTGGGGAAGTAGGAATCATGGGTTAGTCCAGACGGTGTTCTCCCTTATATGCGTTGAGAGTGTCGATGGAATTAGCAAGGTTTGACTGCGGTTCCCAAGTGGCTTCTGATAACAGATATCCCTTCCATGCCACTAGATAGCGGCAGCAATGGGCGGTGCCTTTGTGACTGATGATGTGACTAATTTCATATTCTTCTTCAGTATTGGTTAGGTCAAGGTGGGGGACGGGGAAAATTGGGGCCATGTTCATCTGTTTCAGTGTAGAGGGTTAATAGAGAGGCGTGGAAGACTGGATGGATTTTCCAGGCGGGCGGTAAGTTCAGTTGGTAAGCCAGAGCAGAGATTACTTTGTTGATGGAAAAGGGGCTGTGTCCTTTGGGAGATAATTTTCAATTGGCAGATAAGGGAAGGTTCGTGGCTTCTAGCCATACCAGCTGACCAGTCTGGAATGGAACAAATTTGTGGTGTCTCCTGTTGGCCATAACATTCTGGGAAAGAATGAGGGCTGATTTGGCCTCCTCACGAGTGGAGGAGAGTTTGGACAGTTGGTCAGCAAGGTGGGGAACAAAGGTTGGTCTGATCTTCGGGTAGGCTCGGGGATGATAGCCCATCATGAGAAAGAAGGGGGATTGTTTAGTGGCAGAATGTACCATGGAGTTATGGTGAAATTCTGCCATTGGTAAGAGATCTGGCCAGGACTGTGGTTTTTCCTGGCAGAAGAGGCGTAGGTAGGTTTCAAGCTCCTGGTTGACTCGTTCAGTTTCACCGTCGGTTTGGGGATGGTATGCGGTGAAGAGGGCAACGTCATAGTGTAATAAGCGAGAAAGTTCAAGGGCAAAAGTAGATGCAAATTGAGGGCCACGGTCAGATATGACCTGGTCGTGGAGGCCAAAGCGGGGAAATACATGTCGGTAAAATAGTTGGGCGACGTCGGCGGCAGAGACAGTTTTAGAACATGGAATGAAAATTACCCCCCGGGTAAGGCCGTGGTCCACCATGACTAGAACGGAATCCAGAGAGCCAACGATGGGAAGGCCAGAGATAAGGTCCATAGTGAGGTGCTGAAAGGGACGAGTGGCAGTGGTGGGAACCAGGGAGAGGGGAGGACAAGTGGGGTGGGTGTTAACCTTGTGCTGCTGGCAGACAGCACACCCGGCAATGAAGCGGTGGACAAAGGTGGACATACCGGGCCACCAGTAGTCGCGGGACAAGAGGGCAAGGGTGCGAGCAGCGCCAGCATGGCCTCCGTGGAGAGCGTTATGGATAGAAGAGACAAGGGTAGAGCGACAGGATTCGGGAATGTAGAGACGGCCCTGGAAGGTAAGACGAGAGCCATCAAAGGACCAATCATCAGGGCGGGCGCGAGGGAACAGGCTAGTGCCAAGGGACATGGCAGTGAGAGCCAAAGTGACAAGAGGGTCAGAGCGGGAAGAGGAGGCAATCTTGTCAACAATGGCAAGGTCCAACAAACGAGCAAAAACGGAATCTGGGAGGAGTTTGAGGGCAGCATTATCACCAGAAGTGTCAACGACATGACGACAAGAGAGGCCATCAGCAGGGCCCATTTGAGAACCGGGAACATGGGAGAAAATAAGGTCATAATCCTGGAGAAACATCTGCCAGCGGGTGTGGCGATGGGAGAGTTTACGGGGCTGTTTGAAGTACAAGAGGTTCTTGTGGTCGGTGAGAATAGAAACTGGAAGACCAGTACCACGAAGGTAGTGCCGCCACTCTTGGAGAGCGAGGATGACAGCAAGGAGCTCCTGGCCATAGATATCGTAGTTCCGTTCAGCCTGACTGAAGGACTTAGAGATATAGGAGCAAGGGTGGAGATTGCCATTACCGTCCTTTTGCATAAGTATGCCTCCAGCCGCAGACAAGGAGGCATCGGTCATGACAAAAAAGGGGCGAGAGAGATCTGGGGTACGGAGAACCGGCTGATGGAGGAAGGCGTTCTTGAGGGTGCAAAAAGCACGTTTGTGGTCAGTGCCCCACTGCCAAAGGGCGCCCTTCCAGGTGAGGTCGTGTAGGGGGCGTGTAATATCAGAGAACGCTGGAATAAACTTGCGATAAAAGTTACAAAAACCGAGGAAAGAACATAAGGTAGAGACATTGGTCGGGGGTTTCCAGTCTTCGATGGTGGAAAGCTTGGTGGGGTCCATCTTAATGTGGTCATGTGCAACTACCAATCCCAAGTAATCGACTTCAGGGAGATCAAAGTGGCACTTCTTGGGCTTCAAGTAGAGGTGTTGCTCGTGAAACTGTTGAAGGACTTTCAGGGTACGGTCGTGATGGGTGGCCAGGTCAGAAGAATGGATAAGGACGTCGTCCATATAGACAACAAGCCATCCTTCAGCAATAAAATCCACAAAGGCATTGTTCATATAGGTCTGGAAGGTGGCCGGGGATTTGCACAGACCGAAAAACATGACAGTGGGCTCAAAAAGCCCAAAGGGGGTAACGAAGGCAGCTTTCCAGCGGTCTTCGGGTTTGATCAAGACATTGTTATACCCCCAGCAGACGTTGAGTTTCGTAAAGATGGAGGACCCCTTTAACTGGTCCAGGAGGTCATTGATCTGAGGGAGGAGATAAGCGTTTTTCACCGTATGAGAATTGACGTAGCGGTAATCTTGACAGGGTCATAGTTTACTGTCCTTCTTTTGGACAAAGAAGAAAGGTGCAGCCTGGGGGGATTTTGAGGGTTGAATTTTGCCGTTAGCTAGGTTTTCTTGGATGAACGTTCAGCAGGCAGGCAGCTCCTCCGGATTGAGGGAGTAGTTGGAGGCCCGCTTAGGAACGAAACTAGGAAGAAGTTGGATTCCATGATCAAAAGGGCGAGAGGGGGGAAGGGTCGTGCTTTCTTCATCAATGAAGACATCGTGAAAACCTTGATACCTTTGAGGTATACTGGTAGAACGATTCGCGGTTTCCTGTGCCAAGGTAGTTGAGATGGTGACTTTCCGAACGCGCTCGGGTAGGCGGGAAAACTGGTCTAGGAGAAGGCGGGCTAGGTGGTTATTGACATCATGATTGAGATAACGGAGGAGGTATCGTTGACCCAATGCCTCAAGTCCGTTTCATTTGCGCAGGGAGGTTGAGGGGTTGACGGAAACAGAACAAGTAGTCCAGTTGATGGAGGGATTTCGTTCAGCGAGCCAAGACATTCCGAGAATAACATTCTGATGTTTCCCACTTGAGAGAACAAGGAAATCCCGGTCTTTTTTGTCATTGTCAATCCAGATGTGGAGACAGGTTTTGAACTTAATGTGTCCCATTTTGTTCTTGGTTCCATCCGCATTGTACGCAATGCAAGGTTGTGATAGTCTGGTTAAAGGAAGATGATGTCGGCAAGCGAAGGAATAGTCAATGAAGCATGCAGTGACCCCGCAGTTGATTAAGGCGGGGGTGGATACAATGTTTTTGCTGCCCAAGGGAGTGAGGGAAAGAGGAACGAATATTGATTTCTCACTCTTAGGTACAATTACAGTGGGCAAAGATGGAGAACTCGACATTGTTCCGAGCCTCCGTTTCAAAAATCCGATTCCACTACCACCCAATTGACCTGTTCCTCAATTCCTGACTTGGCATGGGGTTCCTCAGCGTCTTTATCATAACAGGTTTGTAGAACACACAGTATCTCTTTTCGGTCTGTGGTTGGTCCCAACTTCGAGATGTAGGCGTCTAGGTCGTCGGATGTGTTAGGGATAGTTTGGACGGTACGGTTTTTCTCAGGAGGAGAAGAGGGTTTAGGTTTATAGGCCGGATGACCTGGATGGTTGCGGCTGGAGCAGCCTACTTTATGGCAGACATAGCATTGTCGCTCACGATTGTGGCGAGCGCATTCTGGTCCAGTCAGGCGGATTCGGTCGATGTTCATAGCGTTGGGATCCTTTCGGGGAGAGTGGTAAGACCCCTTTTTGAGATCGTGAAGCATTTCATAGTTCTGTACTTGGTTGGACACCGCCATCTGCCATCCTTGGAGAGTAGTTGGTGTAGTTCCAATGGCAAGGTGGGAGGCAAGTTCATAAGGGAGTCCTGCAACGTAGTAATCGCATAGGACAGCTGGCTGAATGATTCTGGAGAGTCCTGATAAGAGGGAAAATTTGATATTGTAGTTCTTTAATGCCTCCGGAGAGATTGAACCCATTCTTATTGCCTTCAGACATCAGCGAGCATCCTTTGCTTCGTCTTTAAAGGAGAAGGTGGCGGCGAACTCATTTTCGAAGGTTTCCCATTTCTGGTAGGTTGTGGAGTCTTCGGCGAGCTTGTTGTAATATCCTTCAGCAAAGATTTTCCCTTGTCCTTTGCTCATTTGAGCAAGGGCGATAGCAACTGCCTCTCCGGGTGTTAGCTTGGCCAGCTTGATTTGGTTATAGGCTTTCATTGCCTTAAGCCACCAGTTGGCATCCTCAATCTTCCCCGAAAAGTCTTTGGAGAGGGCTTCCTTTCCCATATCATCTGATGCATCGGAGTCGTAGTCGTCATCTGAATCAGGTCTGGGTAGGTGGACGTCAGGCTGTGAAGGAGAGGGTGGTCTTATGGATCGGGTAGGGTTAAAGGTGGATGAGGGACCCGGTTGTCTGGTAGGAGTAGGGGAAGGAGAGACAAAGTGTTCGTCAGAGGAATCTGAAGGTGGGGCGATAACTTGAGATTGGTGGGATCGAGACGCTTCATTCTGCCTGATGGTGGCAGCGGCCCTTTCTTGATTTAACTGGTGTAGATAGTACTGTCTATCCTCGGCCGAAAGGGTAGGATCCTGGAGGATTTCCTGTAGATTGGAAATGGTGGACAACGATGTAGTAGGGTTGCGGTTTTAAAATGAGCTAGTTCTTTTGTTACGATGCTACCACTTCTCCTAGCGCAATGCTAACATTGATAGCTAACAAAGGCTGTAGCAGTAGGCACTCCTAAGTAGCCTAGAGACTTATGGTGGTCTGACCAAAAGGAACGCCAGAAGATACGTGGTATTCACATAGAACTAGCTGGGGAGCTAGGTTCTACACCTGGGTCTTATATACAATTCCAGGGGTGCTACGAGGCCAGAGGAGTCCCTAAGGGGAACAACATGGAAACCGGTTGGCACGAGGTTAGGGGTAGGCATGTGGAGACAAGGAAGAGACCTGGATAGGGAATAGTAGTACCGGTTCTTGTGTGGAACATGAGGTGAAACAGGGACCGGCATATTGGTACAGTGTACGAAGGAAGAGAGAACGAGTAGTCAGTCCGAAGCATGGCAGTGCTGGCTGTGTATGGTAGTTTAAGAACAGGAGAACAGTAAAGTGTAAGTTGGGGTGGGAGGAAACGAGAACGGGTAGTAATCATATGGAGATTGTTGGGTTGTAACAGTATTTCCCATAAGTACCAATAATTTAAGGCCATCTTCATCTACAAAGAAAGCATGACCCTACCTCCCCCTTGATCCTTTGACCATGGCATCCAATTTCTCCCCAGTTTTGTCCATAAGAGGGCCTCCAACTATTCCCTCAACCTGGAGGAGCTTGCAGCTTGCCAAAAGTTTGTTTAGAAAAACCTCACAAATGAGAAGATTCAGCCTTCCAAATCTCCCCATGCCACCCCTTTCTTCTTCGTGCAAAAGAAAGATGGAAAGTTACATCCTTGTGAGGATTATCACTACATCAACTCCCACATAGTCAAAAATGCTTATCCCCTTTATTGGATTAATGATCTTGTCAACCAACTAAAGGGTTCTTCCATCTTCACTAAACTTGATATTTGATGGGGGTATAATAACATCTTGATCAAGCCTGAAGACTGGCGGAAAGCTGCCTTTATCACCCCTTTTGGTCTTTTTGAGCCCACAGTCATGTTCTTTGGGTTGTGCAATTCTCCCGCTACCTTTCAGGTATACATGAATGACACCTTCACTGACTTTATTGCTGAGGGTTGACTTGTCATCTATATGGACAACATCTGAATCCATTCCTCCAATACTGCTACCCATCATGTGTATACCTTAAAGGTCCTTTAATGCTTCCATGAGCAACACCTCTACCTTAAACTGGAGAAATGCCACTTCGACTTGCCCGGGGTTGAATATTTGGGGCTTATTGTTACGAAACCCCTTTCTCCACACCTTTTTCCTTCACTTTTTGCCTTGTCTTTCGCTTGATCAGTGGCACGCAACTTCGGAATCATGTGACCCACTGCACGCACTCAAGATCAGCTGACACCTGGCACGTGACCAGCACGTAACCCAGGCGCATCTCAACATGTACGCGTCGAGCACACTATCCATCACTGATCAGGAACAGCCGGTTCCCCGAGCCATCAGGCTGTTACACAGGACCGTAACAATCTCAACTGCAGTGGTATGCTGGGGAAGTCTCCTGTTGGCTTGGAGAACGAGTGTTGAGAGGGCTGGGTCTCAACACGTATCACTAGGGGAGAATGGGAACTCCCAAGGTGACAGCACTGGATGCTCGAGAGCAGTGACCGGTGGAGGTCTAGCACACTAGCCTTCTCCCTCTGGAGTGCCTATGCTAGCCTGACATATACGTGGGGCCGTCCACGTAGCACTTCGCATACGAAGTGGTCCTTCACCGGAAGGTCGAGTGCGCTGGCTCCCAACAGGTGGTACTAGGCCTAGGGGACAGTACCCTTCTAGGACCAAGGCTTAGGCACTGGGTGTTAACCTCAGGCTAAGACTGATCGCAAGATGTGGGGATAGAAGCAGGTAATAGAAGCGAAGAGGCAATCAGGCTTCGCAGCAGATCAAGACTGTTATGGTGAAAGGTGCAGATCAAGATTGAAGGGAAAGGAAGTACAGCAGAGTACGAACTTAAATACTACTCCGGTTAGTTTAGGGAGGCCTAAACTATCTAAATAAGGAACGGCACAAATCAAGTGAGATCGGGATCGGGATCCAGATCTGTCTGGATGAGGGGAACATGAGGCATTACCTAAGTATGGTAGATGCCAAGGTGAGATGTGTCTGTTTATAGAGTACAGGAATTGGAAATGATATAAAAGGGAATCAGGGATGATCCCTGGGGATTCCCTGGGAAGTCCCACTGCCTTTAGGCTCGATGTAGTCGAGACTCATGAACTCATCCCACAACTCATCCGGCATTAGGTCTTTATGTCCAAGGTCACACAACTCATTGAGAAGAGTCCTCCCTAGGGTCCTGGAGAGTGAGTTGGGGTTGTTCCAAGGAAACAAGTCGGGGAATGCCATAGCCATAACACAGGCCATGCGTGCTGCTGCTGGTTGCACAGCCAAGAGACCACCGATCTCAGTTGAGTCGGCAGTGCTTGTACCTAGCGCTGCCTCCTTTTGCAGATCACCGATGGGATCTCCTGATCTGATTCCTTAGACTAAAGAGGAAGCCATCAGATCCAGCATAGCCAGCTCATATCCGTATATGGTAGCACTGCCTGAGAAGCAGGGCCTATAAATACGGGCTCCACCTAAACGCCTCTTCTTTAGTTTAGTCCACTTGTATCTACAGCGGGATCTTCGCTCCTCAAAGCTCCTTCTAGATATTAAGGCAACCCATCAGTCTTCTTGTCATTTCCCTCGCCAGCCTTGGTGTAAGGCTGCAAGTTAGTCTCTGGTCCCCATAGTGGTCATCGTTCATGACATCCGACTCTACAGCGTTGCTCCTGCAACACTTGGACTAAACTATCATACACTACCCAGACCATAGAGTTTACATGGAACCTCCCCATCCTTCCCTTGCTTGCCACCCTATATAGGGTTGTTATGATGCTACCGCTCTCTAGGCGTGAGCCAAGATAGATAACCATCAAAGAACTAGTAGCGAGCAATCAATGAGATGCTCGAGGACTCAAGGAGATGAATACATCAAGAAAGCAGGTATATTGCGTAGAATTAGCTGG
>JBBPNB010001035.1:0-10065 GCA_038090635.1 Rubroboletus satanas | reverse complement strand
GGCTTGGGGATGGTAGCCCATCATGAGAAAGAAGGGAGATTGTTTAGTGGCAGAATGTACCATGGAGTTATGGTGAAATTCTGCCATAGGTAAAAGGTCTGGCCAGAACTGGGGTTTTTCCTGGCAGAAGAGACATAGGTAGGTTTTGAGTTCCTGGTTGACTCGTTCAGTTTCACTGTCAGTTTGGGGATGGTATGTGGTGGAGAGGGCAATGTCATAGTGTAGTAAGCAAGATAACTCTAGAGCGAAAGTGGATGCGAATTGAGGGCCTCTGTCAGATATGACCCGGTCGTGGAGACCAAAGTGGGGGAATACATGTTGGTAAAATAGGTGGGCGACATCGGCAGCAGAGATGGTTTTAGAGCATGGGATGAAAATCACCCCCCAGGTAAGGCCGTGGTCCACCATGACCAGAACAGAATCCAGAGAGCCAACGGTGGGAAGGCCAGAGATAAGGTCCATGGTGAGATGCTGAAAGGGGCGAGTGACAGTGGTAGGAACAGGGGAGAGAGGGGGACGAGTGGGGTGGGTGTTGACCTTGTGCTGCTGGCAGACAGCACACCCGGCAATGAAGCGGTGGACAAAGGTGGACATACCGGGTCACCAGTAGTCGTGGGACAGGAGGGCAAGGGTGCGAGCAGCGCCAGCATGGCCCCCATGGGAAGCGTTATGGATAGAAGAGACGAGGGTAGAGCGACAGGACTCGGGAATGTAAAGACAGCCCTGGAAGGTAAGACGCGAGCTGTCAAAGGACCAATCATCGGGACAGGCGTGAGGAAACAGGCTAGTGCCAAGGGACATGGCAGTGAGAGCCGAAGCAACAAGAGGGTCAGAGCGGGAAGAGGAGGCAATTTTGTCGACTATGGCAAGGTCCAAGGAACAAGCAAAAATGGAATCGGGGAGGAGTTGGAGGGCAGCATTATCACCAGAAGTGTCGACAACGTGGTGACGAGAGAGGCCATCAGCAGGACCCATCTGGGAGCTGGGAACATGGGAGAAAATGAGGTTGTAATCTTGGAGAAACATCTGCCAGTGGGCATGGCGATGGGAGAGTTTACAGGGTTGTTTGAAGTACAAGAGGTTCTTGTGGTCAGTGAGAATAGAAACGGGAAGACCGGTACCATAAAGGTAGTGTCGCCACTCCTGCAGGGTGAGGATGATGGCAAGGAGCTCACGGTTGTAGATATCATAGTTCTGTTCTGCCTGGCTGAAGGATTTCGAGATATAGGAGCAAGGGTGGAGGTCACCATTGCCGTCCTTCTGCATGAGCACGCCACCGGCAGCAGACAAGAAGGCATTGGTCATGATGAAGAAAGGACGACCGAGGTCTGGGGTACAGAGAACCGGCTGGTGGAGGAAGGCATTCTTGAGGGTGTGAAAGGCCCATTCGTGGTCAGTGCCCCATTGCCAAAGGGCACCCTTCCGGGTGAGGTCGTGTAGAGGGCATGTAATGTTGGAGAACGCTGGGATAAACTTGTGATAAAAGTTGCAAAATCCAAGGAAGGAGCGCAGGGTAGAGACATTGGTCAGGGGTTTCCAGTCTTCTATGGCTGAGAGCTTGGTGGGGTCCATCTTAATGCAGTCATGTGCGACCACCAGGCCCAAGTAATCGACTTCGGAGAGATCAAAATGACATTTCTCCAGCTTCAGGTAGAGATGTTGCTCCTGAAACTGTTGAAGGACTTTCAGGGTACAGCTATGATGGGTGGTCGGGTCAGAAGAATGGATGAGGACATCGTCCATATAGACAACAAGCCATCCTTCAGCAATGAAATCCACAAAGGCATCATTCATATAGGCCTGGAAGGTGGCGGGGGAATTGCACAGACCGAAAAACATGACAGTGGGCTCGAAAAGCCCCAAAGGAGTGATGAAGGCAGCTTTCCAGCGGTCCTCGGGTTTGATCAAAACGTTGTTATACCCCCAGCGGACATCAAGTTTTGTAAAGATGGAGGACCCTTTCAATTGGTCCAGGAGGTCGTTGATCCAAGGGAGGGGATAGGCATTGTTCACCGTATGAGAGTTGATGTAGCGGTAATCTTGACAGGGTCGCAGTTTACTGTCCTTCTTTTGGACAAAGAGGAAAGGGGCAGCCTGAGGGGATTTCGAGGGTTGAATCTTGCCATTGGCTAGGTTCTCTTGGACAAATGTCCGGCAGGCGGCCAACTCCTCCGGGTTGAGTGAGTAGTTGGAGGCTCTCTTAGGAACAAAACTAGGGAGAAGCTGGATCCCATGATCAAAAGAGTGGGAAGGGAGAAGGGTCGTGCTTTCTTCATCAATGAAGACGTCTTGCAAACCCTGGTACCTCTGGGGTATACTGGTAGAGCGATTTGTGGTTTCCTGTGCTAGGGTAGTCGAGATAGTGACTTTCCGCACACGTTCAGGTAGGCAGGAAAAGCAGTTGAGGAGAAGGTGGGCTAGGTGGTTATCGACATCATGATTTAGATAATGGAGGAGGTATCGTTGATCCAACGCCTCCAGTCCATTCTGTTTGCGCGGGGAGGTCGAGGGGTTGATGGAAACGGAACGTGTAGTCCAATTGATGGAGGGGTTCTGTTCAGTGAGCCAAGACATTCTGAGAATAACATTCTGATGTTTCCCACTTGAAAGGACGAGGAAATCCTGGTCTTCTTCATCATTGTCAATCCAGATGTGGAGATGGGTTTTAAACTTGATGTGTCCCATTTTGTTCTTGGTTCCATCTGTGTTGTAAGCGATGCGAGGTTGGGATAGTCTGATTAAAGGGAGATGGTGGCGGCGAGCGAAGGAGTAATCTATGAGGCACGCAGTGGCCCCGCAGTCGATTAAGGCGGGTGTTACGACTACCCCGGGTAGGAGTCAGTCGTAGCCCTTTGGGGTCTAGGGTCGTTAGCTTGGGGAAGGAGTCCCTGAGCGAACGAGGGTCTTCTGAGTAGGCTTACTAGAAGCCACGTAGACGATGCGACGAGAGGGACTTCCTCGGGTCGTAGGTTCAAGGACGATGCGACGGGAGGGACTTCCTCGAGTCGTAGGTTCAAGGGGCTGTCGCCTCAAGAGATGACAGTGGTCAAAGGGGTCAAGGGTGAGCAAGAGACTATGCGATTGTAAGGGAGGTCTAAGCTACCGTTACAAGCGATAGACTGCGAGTACTTATACGAACCTGGAGTCCTAGGTGACTAAGCGAAATAGAACATAGTAGAAGGTCAGGGAAGCCTGACTAATGAAAGAGATGACGTGTCGAAAGAACACTGTGGAACGTCAGGGAATGCTGACTAAGGAAAGGGAGGACGCGTCATAAGAAGAAAGAAACTACGTCCTACGGGGTTCAAACAGTAGGACTGGTACAAGGCTCCGAAGAAAGAGAAAAGAAAAGAATGGTAGTACAAGTTGTAACAGCGGGGGTGGATACAACATTTTTGCTGCCCAAGGGAGTGAGGGAAAGAGGAACAAATATTGATTTCTCACTCTTAGGTACAATTACAGTGGGCAAAGATGGAGAACTCGACATTGTTCCGAGTCTCCATTTCAAAAATCCGACTCCACTACCATCCGATTAACCTGTTCCTCTATTCCTGACTCGGCATGGGGTTCCTCAGCGTCTTCATTGTAACAGGTTCGCAGAACGCACAATACCTCCTTTTGGTCTGTGGTTGGTTCCAATTTAGAGATGTAGGCATCAAGGTCGTCAGATGTGTCTGGGATGGTTTGGACGGTACGGGTTTTCTCGGGGGAGGAAGAGGGTTTGGGTTTATAGGCCGGATGGCCTGGATGATTACGGCTAGAACAGCCCACTTTATGACAGACGTAGCATCGTCGCTCGCGATTGTGGCGAGTGTGTTCTGGTCCAGTCAAGCGGATTCAGTCGACGTCCATAGCGTTGGGATCCTTTCGAGGAGAGTGGTAAGACCCCTTTTTAAGATCACGAAGCATTTCATAGTTCTGCACTTGGTTGGACGCCGCTGTCTGCCATCCTTGGAGGGTTGTTGGTGTAGTTCCTACGGCAAGGTGGGAGGCGAGTTCATAAGGGAGTCCTGCGACGTAGTAGTTGCACAGGACAGCTGTTTGACTGATACGGAGAGTCCTGATAAGAGGGAAAACTTGATATTGTAGTTCTTCAACACTTCTGGAGAGATTGAACCCATCCTGATTGCCTTTAGGCATCAGCGAGCATCCTTTGCTTCGTCTTTAGAGGAGAAAGTGGTGGTGAACTCGTTCTCGAAGGTTTCCCATTTTTGATAGGTAATGGAATCTTCGGTGAGTTTGTTATAATATCCTTCCATGAAGATCTTCCCCTGTCCTTCGCTCATCCGAGCAAGGGCGATAGTGACAGCCTCTCCGGGGGTTAGTTTGGCTAGTTTGATCTGGTTATAGGCTTTCATCGCCTTGAGCCACCAGTTGGCATCCTCGATCTTTCCAGAAAAGTCTTTGGGAAGAGCTTCTTTTCCCATATCGTCAGATGTATCAGAGTCGTAGTCTTCTTCAGAATCAGGTCCGGGTAGATGGACGTCGGGGTGGGTAGGGGAGGATGGTCTTATGGATCAAGTAGGGTTAAAGGTGGATGGAGCTGGTTGTCTGGTAGGGGTAGGGGAGGGAGAGACAAAGTGTTCGTCAGAGGAATCTGAAGGTGGGGCGATGACTCGAGATTGACAGGGTCGAGAAGCTTTGTTCTGCCTGATAGTGGCAGTGGCCCTTTCTTGATTTAACTGGTGTAGGTAATACTGTCTATCCTTGGCCGAGAGGGTAGGGTCCTGGAGGATTTCCTGTAGGTTGGAAATGGTGGGCAACGATGTAGTAGGGTTGCGGTTTAAAGTAGCTAGTTCTTTTGTTACGACACTACCACTTTTCCTAGCGTTATGCTAAGATTGATAGCTAACAAAGACGTAGCAGTAGGCACTCCTGAAGTGGCCTAGAGACTTATAGAAGTCCAACCGGAGGGAACGCCAGAAGATATGTGGTATTCACATAGAACTAGCTGGAGAGCTAGGTTCTACACTGTGGTCTTATATACTAGTACAAGGGTGCTACGAGGCCAGAGGATTCCCAAAGGGGAGTAATCTGGAAACCGGTTGGCACAAGGCTAGAGGGAGGCATACTGAGATAAGAAAGGAACCTGGATATGGAACAGTAGTGCCGATCCTTGTGTGGAACATGAGGCGAAATGGGGACCGGCATAATGGTACAGCGTATGAAGGAAGAGAGGTTGTTAGTTAGTCTGAAGCATGGCAGTGCTGGCTGTGTATGGTAGTTAAGAACGGGACAACGGTAAGGAGAAGTTTGAAATGGGAGGGAATGAGAACAGATAGTAATCGTAGGGAGATTGTTGGGTTGTAACACATCCTGGAGTTGAGAAGACGTTGGAGTTGCTGCAGCACAGTTACTTTTGGCCTGGAATGGCAACATTTGTCAAGAGTTATGTTTCACGTTGTGAAAGATGTCAACAGTTCAAGGGGAGTAATATCGCCCCTTCTGGTAAATTAAACCCATTGGAAGTACTGGATATGCCATGGGTCAACGTTTCTGCAGACTTTATCACAGATCTTCCTCTATCTAACAGATTTGACGCTGTTCTTGTTGTGATTGACAGGTTCTCCAAAGAAGTCAAATTTATCCCTTGCAATAAAACTGTCACTGCCCTTGACATGGCAAAGCTTTATCTATTCAATGTTTGGAAAAACCACAGACTTCTGTGAAGTATTGTGTCAGATTGAGGTCTGCAGTTTGCATCACAAGTTATGAAAGATCTTTGTGCATGACTCGGTATTAAGCCTAAATTATCATCCAAGCATCACCTGCTGTTACAACCCAACAATCTCTGTACGATTACTATCTGTTCTCGTTTCCTCCCACTCCGAACTTCTCCTTACCGTTTTCCCGTTCTTAATTACCATACACAGCCAGCACTGCCGTGCTTTGGACTGACTTACAACCCTTTTTCCTTCATATGCTGTACCATTATGCTGGTTCCCGTTTCACCTCGTGTTCCACACGAGGACCAGTACTACTATTCCATATCTAGATTCCTCTCTTATCCCAGTATGCCTTCCCCTAACCTTGTGCCAACTGGTTTCCAGATTACTCCCCTTTGGAGATCCTCTGGCCTCGTAGCACTCCTGTACTCGTATATAAGACCAAGGTGTAGAACGTAGCTCCCCAGCTAGTTCTACGTGAATACCACATATCTTCTGGCATTCCCTCCAGTCGGACTTCTATAAGTCTCTAGGCTACTTCTGAAGAGCCTACTGCTATGTCCTTTGTTAAACCTATCAATCTTAGCATTACGCTAGGAGAAGTGGTAGCGTCATAACAAAAGAACTAGCTCCTTTAACCGCAACCCTATTACGTTGTTGCCCACCATTTCCAACCTACAGGAAATTCTCCAGGACCCTACCCTCTCGGCCGAGGATAGACAGTACTACCTACACTAGCTAAATCAAGAAAGGGCCACTGCCACTATCAGGCAGAACAAAGCTTCTCGACCCTGTCAATCTCGAGTCATCGCCCCACCTTCAGATTCCTCTGACGAACCCTTTGTCTCCCCCTCCCCTACCCCTACCAGGCAACTGGGCCCCTCATCCACCTTTAACCCTACTCAATCCATAAGACCACCTTCCCCTATCCACCCCGATGTCCATCTTCCTGGACCAGATTCTGATGAAGACTACGACTCAGATACATTCGACAATATGGGAAAAGAAGCTCTTCCCAAAGACTTTTCTGGAAAGATCGAGGACACCAACTGGTGGCTCAAGGTGATGAAAGCCTATAACCAGATCAAACTAGCCAAATTAATGCCTGGAGAAGCTGTCGCTATCACCCTTGCTTGGATGAGCGAAGGACAGGGGAAGATCTTCGCGGAAGGATATTATAACAAACTCACCGAAGATTCCGCTACCTACCAAAAATGGGAAACCTTCGAGAATGAGTTCATCGCCACTTTCTCCTCTAAAGACGAAACAAAGGATGCTTGCCGACGTCTGAAAGCAATAAAGATGGATTCAATCTCTTCAGAAGCGTTGAAGAACTACAATATCAAGTTTTCCCTCTTATCAGGACTCTCCAGTATCAGTCGAGTACCTGTCTTGTGCGACTACTACATCACAGGACTCCCTTATGAACTCGCCTCCCACCTCGCCATAGGAACTACACCAACTACCCTCCAAGGATGGCAGACGGTGGCGTCCAACCAAGTGCAGAACTATGAAATGCTTTGTGATCTTAAAAAGGAGTCTTATCACTCTCATGGAAAGGATCCCAACGCTATGGACGTTGACCGAATCCGCTTGACTGGACCAGAACGTGCTTGCCACAATCATGAGCGATGATGCTACGTCTGTTATAAAGTGGGCTATTCCAGCCGAAATCATCCCGGCCATCCGGCCTATAAACCCAAACCCTCTTCCCTTCCCGAGAAAACTCGTACCGTCCAGACCGTCCCAGACACGTCCGACGATCTTGACACCTACATCTCTAAGTTAGGACCAACTGCTGACCGAAAGGAGGTACTGCACGTTCTGTGAACCTGTTACGACAAAGATGCCGAGGAACCCCATGCCGAGTCAGGAATAGAGGAACAGGTTAATCGGATGGTAGTGGAGTCGGATTTTTGAAACAGAGACTCGGAACAATGTCAAGTTCTCCATCTTTGCCCACTGTAATTGTACCTAAGAGTGAGAAATCAATATTTGTTCCTCTTTCCCTCACTCCCTTGGGCAGCAAAAATGTTGTATCCATCCCTGCCTTAATCGACTGCGGGGCCACTGCGTGCTTCATAGATTACTCCTTCGCTCGCCGCCACCATCTCCCTTTAATCAGACTATCCCAACCTCACATTGCTTACAACACAGATGAAACCGAGAACAAAATGGGACACATCAAGTTTAAAACCTGTTTCCACATCTGGATCGACAATGATGAAGAAGACCGGGATTTCCTCATCCTTTCAAGTGAGAAACATCAGAATGTTATTCTTGGAATGTCTTGGCTCACTGAACGGAACCCCTCCATCAATTGGACTATGCATTCCATTTCCGTCAAACTCTTGACCTCCCTGCGCAAACAGAACAGACTGGAGGCATTGGGTCAATGATACCTCCTCCGTTATCTCAATCATAATGCCGATAACCACCTAGCCCACCTTCTCCTCAATCGCTTTTCTGGCCTACCTGAACATGTGCAGAAAGTCACTATCTCAACTACTCTGGCACAGGAAACCATGAATCGTTCTACCAGTATACCCCAGAGGTACCAGGGTTTGCAAGACGTCTTCATTAATGAAGAGAGTATGACCCTTCCCCCTTCTTGCCCTTTTGATCATGGCATCCAGCTTCTCCCTAGTTGTGTTCCTAAACGGGCCTCCAACTACTCACTCAACCCAGAGAAGTTGGCCGCCTGCCGGACATTTGTCCAAGAGAACCTAGCCAATGGCAAGATTCAACCCTTGAAATCCCCTCAGGCTGCCCCTTTCATCTTCGTCCAGAAAAAGGACGGTAAACTGCAACCCTATCAGGATTACTGCTATGTCAACTCTCATATGGTAAAGAATGCCTATCCCCTCCCTCGGATCAACAACCTCCTGGACCAATTGAAAGGGTCCTCCATCTGTACAAAACTTGACATCCGTTGGGGGTATAACAACATCTTGATCAAACCTGAGGACCGCTGGAAAGCTGCCTTCGTTACTCCTTTGGGGCTTTTCGAGCCCACCGTCATGTTTTTTGGTCTGTGCAATTCCCCCGCCACCTTCCAGGCCTATATGAACGATGCCTTTGTGGATTTCATTGCTGAAGGATGGCTTGTTGTCTATATGGACGACGTCCTCATCCATTCTTCTGACCCGACCACCCATCATGACCATACCCTGAAAGTCCTTCAACAGTTTTGGGAGCAACACCTCTACCTGAAGCTGGAGAAGTGCCACTTTGATCTTTCCGAAGTTGATTACTTGGGCCTGGTGGTCGCACATGACTGCATTAAGATGGACCCCACCAAGCTCTCCGCCATCGAAGACTGGAAACTCCCGACCAATGTCTCTGCCCTGCACTCTTTCCTCAGATTTTGCAACTTTTATTGCAAGTTTATCCCGGCGTTCTCCGATATTACACGCCCTCTACACGACCTCACCCGGAAGGGTGCCCTTTGGCAATGGGGCACCGACCACGAATGGGCCTTTCACACCCTCAAGAATGCCTTCCTCCACCAGCCGGTTCTCCATACCCCAGACCTCGATTGTCCTTTCTTCGTCATGACCAATGCCTCCTTGTCTGCTGCCGGTGGCATACTCATGCAAAAGGACGGTAATGGTGACCTCCACCCTTGCTCCTATATCTCTAAGTCCTTCAGCCAGGCTGAATGGAACTATGATATCTATGACTGTGAGCTCCTTGCCGTCATCCTCGCCCTGCAAGAGTGGTGACACTACCTTCGTGGAACCGGTCTTCCCATTTCTATTCTCATCAACCACAAGAATCTCTTGTACTTCAAACAGCCCCGTAAACTTTCCTATCGCCACGCCCGCTGGCAGATGTTTCTCCAGGATTACGACCTCACTTTCTCTCATGTTCCTGGCTCCCAAATGGGTCCTGCTGACGGCCTATCCCATCGCCACGTTGTCGACACTTCTGGTGATAATGCTGCCCTCCAACTCCTTCCTGATTCCATTTTCGCTTGTTTGTTGGACCTTGCCATTGTTGACAAAATTGCCTCCTCTTCCCGCTCTGACCCTCTTGTTGCTTCGGCTCTCTCTGCCATATCCCTTGGCACTAGCCTGTTTCCTTGCGCCTGTCCAGATGATTGGTCCTTTGATGGCTCTCATCTTACCTTCCAGGGCCATCTTTACATTCCCAAGTCCTGTTGCTCTACCCTTGTCTCGTCCATTCACAATGCCCCTCATGGAGGCCATGCCGGCGCTACTCATACCCTTGCCCTCCTGGCCCATGACTACTGGTGGCCCAGTATGTCCACCTTTGTCCACCGCTTCATTGCCGGGTGTGCTGTCTGCCAGCAGCATAAGGTCAACACCCACCCCACTTGCCCCCCCCTCTCCCCGGGTCCTACCACAGCCACACGCCCCGGTAAGCCGCAAACCAA
>JBBPNB010001034.1:0-10065 GCA_038090635.1 Rubroboletus satanas | reverse complement strand
GACTGGACCCATGCAAAAATGGCGCAAAGATGTTTCGTGGGCGAAACTGAAAGCGCTGGCGGAGCTGGGTACACTTGAAATGTGGCGACGGGAATTCTTGGCAGAAGTCGCACAGTACGAGTATGTTGTCACTGATCAGTGAAGCCTCGAGGATAGGCTGCATCACAGATTTAAGCCTCAACCCAGCGATACTTAACTTGAGTACTGTCGCACCGAACCATTCAACGCGACAGACCCGTTGCAGGATCCTTCACCGAGGTAAGTAGTACTCTCTGGAACACTCACAACCCACGTATAAGTTGACAGCGTTGAAAAACCTGCGCGCCAATTAGCACCGCGGCGTTAATCATCCCTGGTGCCATGTGACATTGCAAAATGTCTATAGGATACTGATATGCGAACACCGTGTATAGCGCTCCGGTCAACTTCAAATATCCAGAATGTTGGAAGAAAAGTTGTCGTTCAAACAAAGCTGCTTGAAGCCACGTATCTGCAGACTGGCGCGTACCCTTTCCCTATTTCCGGGCCTCATGGTACTTGGACCCTAGACACTGAAGGATCGATTGGACGTTCGCTAATTCCTGCACGTTTGCTCAATTTCCGCTCGCAACCTGGCCGACGCATTGATCGTGGGCTAGGTCTTGAAGTAACAGGACCCTGGTGACCCCATACAAAAATACACGATGCAGTCGTGCACGGAAACTATGGTGGTTTGAGCGCCTAAACCTCTTGCCGCTCAAACTTCTAGCAATATCTAGGGGCGCCAGGGTCAGCACTTCTTGGAAACGTGTGGGGAGGGAATCTGCATCACCCCCTTTGCATAGAGTCTTCGTGGGCAATCAGAAGATCGGAACTAGACGTCCTGTGGAAAGTCGTGAAGGACCTAGGCGCAACGCTCTCGCAAGAAACTGATATGGGTGGGTCTGCTCACGAGTCATGCTCCAGTCACGGGGTTTCGCACAGCAAGTCACTCCACAGCTGCTTCGGTACATTCTCAGCGCCCATCGCTCCACCATAACAAATCCAGTACAATCACCTTGCATCTATCACAGTGGACTCGCGATACGCACTAGGTTACCATATGTATTAAAGCTGTTCTACACGCTCGCTCCTCGTTTTCTTCGGGTCCCCGTCTTAATGCTCGTCTTCGTCCATTCTTCGTAGCTCGCAGTATTCCCTCAGTCGCGGATTGAACAACCAAGGTGCCCTTTGATTCCTGCGTGTTCCGGACTCGCGCTCACAGTAATTCCATCTTATCCAAACTCATTCTAGTCCATGCATCCTCGTTCTCCTGACATAGCCAACTCAATCATCTTTGGCTGGTACATTCCGATGTGGCTGCTGATGGGGGCCATTCCTTGTACGTCTCTCCAATGGTAAATCCACGAGTAGCCTCTCTTATCACTCACGGGACTCATCGAACCAGCTGCCCTCCTCGGTTTAAATGTGTTCATTAGCATTCCTGCGCCGCATGAGGATCACATCCGATCTCTAATTGGGGGTAATCGGGAATTCTGGGATGATCTGGTCAATCACCCTTTCCCTCATCAGATGGCCAGAGGCACAGCGCCTCTGAACGGGTTTCGACACTACATGATCGTAAGTCGGTCTATAGCACTTTCCCTCGCTCATCTCAACCCGAGCTACAGCAAGACGCCACATACCTCGAGTTTTACGCTCGGGTGAGGATGCAGTCTATTGCAAGTTCGAAATCCCAGGCGTCCTTCAAGGACCTTGAGAACTTTATGGCCAAGACGTCCGACAGCCTTCAGTATGCGAACGATGTACGGAACGTGTGCGAAAAACAATTGGGAATTCCACGGGACGTCGTTGCGAATGAGCCGATGTCGGAACCGCTCAAAAATTCTATTGAACTCTATGAAAGAGTTGCTCGGGAGGGCGATTGGCTTGAGTGTGTCCCATTCGAAATAATGTGGCGGGCTTGGTCGACTGATAAGTATCCCTCTTCAAAGTATGCATATCGTCCTTCTGCCATGCATCATGGTGAATAGCAGACTTGCTTGCACAAATCGGGGGGCTGATGTCCTCTAGGGATACCATACCATTGCTAGCAAGTTGCTAGTCGATCCGGCGACAATCAGAAGTACGTTCTTTCCTTTCTATTTGAGCTGGAAAAGGCTAGATGGCCTCTCCCAGACACACTATACTATACTCTCTGGATTCAAGAAAACGCAAGCGGGAGATCCTTTGAACGTTACAAGAGTACGCCAGTCACCACGAGTATACTCCAGATTGGATGAATTTTATTTATTTATTTAGAATTCATCAACGACTATATCAACAAGCTCCCCGACAGCAAGAGGAGGTGGAAATATTGGATCGATATTTTCGGTAAAGCGTGCCAAACTGAAAAAGCTTTCCTCGACCTTGCATACGAAGACCTCACGTACGACGTCATCCACGATGGTCGGTACAAGATTCGCAGCTACGGTCGAGACGGCGTCTACCTCGTTCCGGGTGAAGGTGGTAGAGTCTTTGCGCTGCAGGAAGATCCCGATGAAACCTGGACGGTTCGCGATTCAACCAACAACTCAACACGCCCGCAGCCACGCTAACCCGACCGACAGTGGGAACTGATGAACACTAGGGATGGTTATCTAATCAAGAATGTTGCCAGTGGAACGTTCCTCGGCGTTTCTGTCACAGAACAATTTCCGCCCTACTACGAGGTCAACAGCAGGGGCGAAGGGTACAAGTCATGGTCGCTTAACCCTATTTCTCTCCTCGGGAAACAGATGTACCAGTAAGCCGGTGTCCTAGTACCCGTTCGCGTTTGCACCTCATAGTTTTGTTTTTCGATACATTTAGATTGTTCGTTTCATCCAAGTTGCAGTTTACGCTGGACGTGGATGTCGGTCAGAATAGTTCAAGGGTGAGTATGAGTGGCAGGACGTTACTATGCCCTCGTTCGGCAGTTGAATTCAATTCATGACAGGTATTCGTGGCGAATGGCTACACAGGCTCTAGTCAGATATGGCTTCTGGAAGCTGTAGCTTGAGCACCAGTCGGCTCAAGTGGGTTCGCCAGCTCTGACCGGTTGTAATAGTATCGATTCTAACATATCCATACCTGGGGGTTGGAAATTGCACGCTTTTGTTTGCGACTGACTTGTTGAAGGATTTAAAACAGGCACCACGAAAAGCCCCAGGATCGTTGCAAATTTGGGATCGTCCTTGTCAAGGATGTGTGGATCGGAAGAGGATCGGGAAGTGAAAGAAAGACTTTTTGGCATGACGACCGACTTGACGGAGCTCCGCGGTCGACATGCCAAATGAATCCGTGTTTCTACTAGAGCAATATTGCTCGCTGTCTCAATTGAAGCACTCTATGTAGGAATTCCTCTCTTTTCGACTTGCCAAATCAAAGGTTACGAAGTTGAGAACGACTGTAATACAGTATACATATGGTCACCAGACTATTAGTCAAGTGAGGCAAGGGACACGGTTGGAAACCGGCCGTGGCTAACGACGGGAAACACCTAGACGAGCAGACAAGAAGAACTGGACCACGCCCTATACGGACGACTACGAGGTACGGATTCAAAGGGCTAAAGTACTACTGTCTCCATGACGTGCGGCGTATGTATAATGTGCACGTGACTCAGGTATGCCAATGGGCCTTACAACGGTTTCCTTCAAATGAACTCGCCGCCCTGGCGGACTACACCGGTATAGCCTAGAACAGACACTGGCCAAGTTCCGCATGAATGCAGCTGAATGCATCCAATACTGCCGCATCCTCTCAATTTTAGGGGTTGCTAAGACATGAACAACATCGGAAATTTGAAGCGGGTGAGAGCGTATCCATGCCTTTTCTTAATTTCTGAACTCTCTGCTGTACCACAGTCTCTTAACAATGCGAGTGAAGGATTCCTCTCTGAGTTTCCTCGAATTCTTATTGTCAAGTTCACCACTCTAGTTACGTTGACTGAACTAACCACAATTGGCTGTGTCACTCCACCCTTCATGCATGCCACTATCGTTCCGTAACCCCCACGTCTGCTTCGACAGCGCTCGAGGCCCGTTGGGATTTGGTTCAATATTTTCCATCAATTCTGGGCCCTTCCTCGCACCCATGAAGTAGGAACACATGATCACCTTTTCTATAACACCGCTTGCACCAGTCATGGTCGCCGATGTGACTCAGCGCTAGCGCTGACCCCTCTTTCTTTGTTCGCTATAACTTCGCTTCCGTGAAATGCGGTGTTACATATCACCATTTCAACCGAATTCGGATCCTGCAAGGGCGGGCTTCAACTTAACCGAGTGCATGGGGTTTTATGTCAGTCCATCCTTCCAGTTTGCCCTGAACAAGTCTTGTACTCGATGCTCCTCGTCGAACAGCGTGAATCCGTGCTCAAGTTGATCACTGATGCTTTGCCGGGTGGTTCAGCGAGGTATTGGCAGATGGCGTGGGGCTCAGACCATAGCATCGCCCATACAGGTTGTCCACAGCGGCCACAACACATTGCTCACCACCCTCCTGGCTTCGACCACCCGATCGCGATGACCTCGGTAGAGTGTGACTCGTCGCGTACTAACCCACACAGCCGCGCTGCCCTGGCAGTTGCGCGTGCCCTCGTTGATTCCCAGTATGTGTTCCTCTTGTCAATGAATAGTTGACTTATGATGGCTTCCACAGCATTCAAGGTCATGCTGTCTCGTTGCAGTCGAGCGTGTTTGCTAGCCCCGTTTCCCCCCGCGAGCCGCGGGATCATATTCAAGAACTAGTCCAGGGGTCTCAAGATGCTTGGAATGTTCTGGTGAACCATCCGTTCCCTCGTGATATGGCCAATGGCCAAGCTTCTCTGAATGGTTTCCGGCACTACATGATAGTAAGAGATCACGGCATCAGATATTCCTCACTTCAATCTCAAGTCGATCTACAGCAAGACGCTGCATACCTGGAATATTATGTTCGTGTAAGAATGCAATCCATCGGAAACCCGCAGTCAAGGGTGTCTTTCCAGGACCTAGAGGATTTCGCAGCGAAGCTTTCACATAGTCTTCAGTATTCCACAGACGCGAGAAACGTGTGCGAGAAACGGCTCGGCGTTCCAAAGGACGTAGTTGCCAATGAGCCCATGTCGGACCAACTCAAGCGATCGATTCAGCTTTATGAGGATGTCGCTCAAGACGGGGATTGGCTTGCGTATGTTGTGCGCGTAATTTCAACCTCGGACCTGGGTTAACTAAAGGGTCTTTTCTCTCTTCACAGTATGCACATCGTCCTGCTGCCGTGCATTATGGTGAACAGCAATATTGCTTACGTCAATAAGAAAGCTGATGTCTTTCAGGGATACTATACCATTGCTAGCAAGCTATTAAACGATCCGGCCACAGTCAGAAGTATGTTCTCCTCTTACTATCAGCATTTAATGGCCTGATGAAGCTCTTCAGACACACCTTATTATCCCTTGTGGATTCAAGAGAATGCAAGCGAAGGGTCCTTTGAGAAGTACAAACGTACGAAATCAACTCGAGTTTGACTTTTAAGCTTTTCTCAAGTCCCTTGATTAGGATTTATTAACGAAAGCATCGAAAGAATACCCGACAGCGAGAAGAGGTGGGATTATTGGGCCACGATCTTCAGCGCTGCATGTGGCACCGAAAAAGCTTTATTTGACCTCGCGTACGGACAGCCCAAGTACGACATTGTGAAGGAAGGAAGATACAAGATCCGTAGCTACGGTCAAGGTGGCGTTTACCTTGTACCAGGTGAAGGTGGTCGAATCATTGCCCAGAAAGACGATCCCAAGGAAAGGGGCACGGTTCGTGAACAGGCCACCCTACTCACACGTCTTTGGCAAAGCTAACCTATCGACAGTGGGAATTGACAAACAACTCCGATGGTTATTCTATCAAGATTGGTACACTTGCAACCCTGGGTGCTTTCGTCACGGACCAATTTCAATTCTCGCAATACTATATCGTCAACGGCAAGGGTGAAGGATACAAGTCATGGTCGATCATTCCTATTCCTATTCCTGGGCAAAACTTGTATCAGTAGGTCGACGACCGTTCATTCATGTTGTGATCGATAGCATGTTTGCCACAGGTTGTTCATTCCAAAGTTGCAATTCACACTCGACATCGATAGTAGTGGGGATCGCTCGAACGTAAGAGCTGCATGGCAATGCCGTGTGAGTTGTCTGTCCGCTGAACTCATGCATTACAGGTGTTCGTGGCAAATAATTACCAAGGTTCCAATCAGTTATGGATACTCGAGCTTGTGGCTTGAAGCATTAAGATCGGGTCAACGTCGGCCTCGATGTCCTCTGAAGCATTAATCGTCTGTCCTCATCTCCCTCCTACCACCAATATCCTCAATTCGCAGCAGCCCACGTGTCTTGTACGCTCAACGAAAAAGATCGGCACCGTTCTGGGAACCGAGTCACGCCGTATCTTTTGGGAAACGACACATCGTTTACGATGCTCCCACTCGGGAGGACCACTTCTAGAGCGTTAGAGCGGCAGGGTTTTATTCTTACACACCACCAACATATCCAGTTGGACCTCTACCACCTCGTCATATCATCCTTTCTCATCCACATCGTCTATCAACTTACCCCAGGCGTCGTCCCAGGTACTACGCAGAGCACCGAATCGCTCCTGATGAACCCTCCCCTGTCTGTCCAACCACTCGCAGGTGTCGTCTGGGTGAACTCGGACCGCAGCGGTGGCGATCACCTTCTGTGGGCTGGGCTCGAGAACTACTGAGAGGTAAGGGAACAAGAGTGATGCGTTGATGGATATATGATAACAGTGAGAGATTGTAGGAGGCGAATAGCAAGTGGGCTTATATACTGACTGATTTGCGGATGAGTGTCCTAGACATTTGCAGCGTCCGACGCAGTATCCAATCACTCTCGACGCAATGATGCGACTGCATCATCCAACGTGCCCGACAGTACAAATGGCGCCTAATACACGGGACAGCGCCGAAAACAATACAAAAGTGGCACTTGTACAGTTTCTTGACAAAGTCACAGGTCGTAGGAATGTTATCGTCCGTATCCGTTGACGGTGCCGGTGTGGGCGGCGCAGGCGGGGGAAGCTGTTCACACTTTGTCTGTCTGGACTCTGCGGCTCTCGGCCGGGCTACCAATGGTTATACGAATGGGTACTTTGCGAACGATGGAGGGTCGGCACGGGGGCGTCGTCGCGCGAATTGGAGGTGCGGTGCATCAGAGCGGGCAGATTGGTTCGGGTTGCGAGAGGGGGAAGGAATTATTATCAAGAGTTAAAACGTAGGCATCATTGAGACGGGGACGTCGGTTGAGAAACTGGTACCGTCGAGCGACTTGGGCGGGTGGATAACATTTCGTAGTCAGAGGATGACATCATAAGGCTTGCCACTTGCCACTCGTCTGCCCCTTTTCCCCCTCACTGCACCACACCGACTCACTGGCAGTAACATGAAGAGACACGAAGCTGAAGTGGTAGAAACCCGCCGCAACACACCGAAAACTAGAAAAATCACACATTCTACTGCTACCTCGCAGAGAGATCAGGCACACGATGTTGATCCGAACGAGTGCCATTGTCTCATTACCAACCGGCCGGCTGCTACCCAGCCATGTCATCTTGTGCCCCAGGTAACTGACTACAAGACGGTGCGTGTACATATCCAGACCTTACATGATTTATCTGTAATCACTTCACCCGACCCTTAGCTTATGAAACTAGAGTATGCCTGGGGGCTTCGAGCTCAACTACAACAATTTGATGTCAACTCAAGGCACAATATAATGCATTGTTTGTACCTTCAATGTAATCAATGTTAATTGTACTAATCTCTTTCAACTTTCAGTGCGAGCCGACTGGCATATTCTTTTTGATCAGCTGCAATGGATCCTGGTCCCTGAAGTTGATGTTTTAAGAAAACTCAATAAAATATATGTTGAGGACAAGTGTGCAAGCAGTGATCTCACAAAGGTCTGATTGTTTGTTCTCACACTACTTGAGATATTGACTGAAGGTCACTCTGACAGATGTTCACAGAATCAACCTACATTCCCTGATGTCAATAGCAATCATCACGAGACCCATTTTCCACCTTTCTCTAACCTTGGTCCTCTCACAAGCCACATTCACCCACAATTCGTCATCTTTAATACTGGTAGCAAGATGGAGAATCTTGCCACTCACCTCCTAAAGATGGTCTGCATCTTCATTCAAACAATCACAAATGAGGATGATGCAACATTCACCATTATTGCCATACAATATTTGTATGATGCATGGATGGCAGTTCCCTACAGCCATGGTGGGTTCATTTTGCAGATGAAGACAAGCATTCTTCTCAACAGCAACAAGCTATTCTTCCCTTTGACTCAGAGCCATATAGTATGGATGGTGACTCTTCCTCAACTGCTGATGATATGGATATGCTGTCTGTTGTTGAGGATTTGGATACTGGTCCTTGGATTGAGTATATCCTTGACTGGCAAAAGCAAGGCAAGTCTGGATTTCAAACCATGGGCAGAAGGGACTTGGACATACTCAATGACCCATGTGATAAACAACTTGCTGCCTACACTGATGAGGATGCTTGCACACCTCCTTTTCTGGATGCCTGGGATAGCTGGAAGCCAACCTGGAATGTATGGTGTCCCAGTTTGGCAGATCGGTCACAGTTTTCAAGCAATGACTGGGCAGTTTTCAGGAATGGTGTATTCCTCACCAGGCCAGAGCATCTTCCGAGTTTTAACCAGTACTCGATAAGCATCTCTGAGTCGGAATGCATGTAGTAATATCATTCATTGTGTTTCCATATCAGAGTGAGATGGTGAAAACCAAGAGCTCTACTGAAATCGAACACCTGATCATGAGTTGGGGTTGCACAAGTGTAGCTATGATACATGGGTTATATGATGTCCAGAAGTGTACCATCTTTGGGTGGAATCGAAAAGTGTGCATGCATATTCTAAAGGCACAGCGTGCAATGTCTATTCCACCTCGAGGTGGCGCCCGCACAAGTCGAATGCCCACCATCCCGAGCCACACCCAGCAAACATGGCCAGCCCAGAAAAACCGTCGAGGTGTTACAACCCAACGATCGCCCTACAATTACTACCTGTTTTCGTTCCCTCCAACTCCTACCTACGCCTTACCGTTCTCCCCATTGTGATTATCTTTAGCAGCCAGCACAGCCGTGCTTCGGACTGATGATTGACTCCGTATTACCTCCGTTGTTGTACCACTACCCCGGTCCTCATTTCGCCTCGTGTTCTACATGAGGACCGGCATCTTTACTCCTTATCCAGATTCCTCCGTTATCATAGTATGCCTCTCCTTTACCTCGTGCCAACCGGTTTCCAGACGAGTCCCCTTATAGGGTCCTCTGGCCTCGTAGCACACTTGTACCAGTATATAGAGACCCTGCTGTAGAACCTAGCACCCCAGCTAGTTCTACGTGAATACCACGTATCTCCTGGCGTTCCCCTCCCGTGGATCTCTCAAAGACTTCAGGCTACTTCGGAGTGCCTGCTGCTAGACCTTGTCGCACTATCAACTCTTGGTATTACTGGGAGAACTGGTAGCGTCGTAACAAAAGAACTAGCTGATTTTTAAACTGCAACCCTACTACGTCGTTGCCCACCATTTCCAACCTACAGGAAATCCTCCAGGACCCTAACCTCTCGGCCGAGGATAGACAGTACTACCTACACCAGTTAAACCAAGAAAGGGCTGCTGCCACTATCAGGCAGAACGAAGCATCCTGATCCCATCGCTCCTGAGTCATCGCCCCACCGTTGGATTCCTCTGACGAACACTTTGTCTCTTCCTCCCCCACCCCTACCAGACAACCGGGTCCCTCATCTACCTTCAATCCTACCTAATCCGTTAGACCACCATCCCCCTCTCAACCCGACGTCCACCTGCCTGGACCAGATTCCGACGACGACTACGACTCCGACACATCTGACGATATGGGAAAAGAAGCTCTTCCCAAAGACTTTTCGGGAAAGATCGAGGATGCCAATTGGTGGCTCAAGGCAATGAAAGCCTACAACCAGATCAAATTGGCCAAGCTGAACCC
>JBBPNB010001033.1:0-10086 GCA_038090635.1 Rubroboletus satanas | reverse complement strand
CCCAAATACATGAAAACGGGATGGTAGCAGAACAAGACAGGCCAAGAAAACTCACCATTGGCGAGCAATTCGTCGTCAATCAGCATCTAGACGCTGTTGCAGATGCAGGAGGGTTGTGACCAGACACAACTGACATTGTTCCCTCAAAGTCTTTCTCTGTTAGTAGCTGCCCTCGCAGAATTTTGCCCATGTGCGTCCGTGCAAAGGGTAGCCCTCTGTACCGAATGCCAAGTAGCGCCATTACTGAGGGCAGCGACGAATCTGAAAACCTGATTTCGTTCTCTTCGAAACTACCAGGGATGTCGAAAAAATTCCACCGGACTTCAAGTTTTGTGTCGGTCGGGGAATCTTTCGTAGGTACCTCGAGGAAACGACATAGCCGGAGGTAGGATTGATAGTCTCTGAGATAGAGCTGCCCAGCGAACACGTTCAGCTGGTCAATCAGAGCCCAAGGTGGAGTCCAGTCAGAGGGTAAGGGAGTGATGGAATACAGTATGAGATCATCGGATGGTGCGACGTGCGCGATGCATACACATGAAAGTGGACGTACTCGCTCCCCCTGATGGCTGGCATCAACCTGTCGGCCTCGAATGGGCTCAGCAGAACGAGCAGTTGCTCGCAGCCCTTCAAGTTTTTACGGGAGAGAATCCACTCGACAGGTCAAAGGTATTGATCCATGGTTCCTAGAGTGGACTCAGGTTTGATTGTCTTCCAGAAATCCGCCGTAGCCAAGATAAGTGGACTCCAGACATCTGCAGAGCTCTCTTGCAGCGTTGTGAAGACGAGATGAAAGGGACTGCTCGCGTGCAAAGGAATGTCGCCAGTCTTCACGAAATCGACGATGTCTGGATGAAGGTAATGTTCTGCCGGTTTTGCCTCGGGAGGCAGCTCCACCTCTCGTTCGCGCTCCCGCTCTCGGTTGACCTCCCGTTCTTGTTCTTCCATCTGTGCATTGGGAAGTGACAGAACCCCCAGGTCTTTGCAGCGTTGCCGGATCGACGGGTCCAGCTCCGAAAATGTACTCGTGGAACTTTTAGTTTCACAGGGTGCATAGAGATCGGCCAACGACTTCAGTTCGGGCTGCAGCCATGCATCAGACAGCTGATCGGGCCCGAGCCCATTATTGCAGAAACGGGCCCAAGCCTCATATCTCGATTTATGATTCATGCCCTGTTGTGCCCAGTAAGGAGCCCGCTTCTGAATATCGCTCCACGTCTCGTGTATTGCCCAGCATAAGATATCCGCGTTAGTGACTGGGGTGTCCTCATCTTTCTTGGTGGCATGGATGGACCGATCAACTTCCAGCGGCGCGAAAAACATCACGGAGTGACCATGACCTAGCTTGCGCATCCGCATACAGCCTGAAAATCATGAACTATGAAATTTAGAGATCGAATGACGGTACAAAAACGAACCTTGCACCAGACTATCTTTTGTGACCTTGGGTCCCAGTGTAACGGCTGCTCGTGACCCGATGGGGAGTTTGATGTCAGTTCCCTTCGTGTGCGCATGATCCAGATAGACGACACAACGGTCTAACTGTTGAGAATGCGGGGATGATCGCATTAATTGAGTGATGCCGTTTTTTGTGAGTACCACCAGTTCATCGTTTTTGTTGAAATAGATGGCACCAGCAGTATTGTGGGCAACGTCCAGCCATGCCTTAGCCACTTGCTCATTGGAAAGGTCGAGTATCTGTGCCCCAACATCCAACAAAACATGGATATTGTGCTGTTGCGTAGCTACCGTTTGGAGGAATCTAAGTGTGGTCCAACGTTCACCGTTCTCGTGAGTTACCATATAAGAGTCGTTTTCAGGCTGAAGAAGATATGCGAGAATCCTGGCATTGGTCCCCTGCTGGTGGTCGAGGTCGAGTAGACATGGGTAGTAGACATCGGCCGTCATTCGTACCCGAAAATCCTGATACTTAGTTCAGCAACTTCGACGCGGAATGAGCTTTAGGTTCACTCACCAGTGATAACATTTTCCCACTTCTCTGCTAAATCCCAACTAGACGCAGAAAGTTTCCAAGGAAATTCTTTCGCTTCCGTCGGGAACACCACTCGCGAGAGGTAGAAATCTATGACTGCATGATTCCGAGCGAAAAGCGGGAATATCACCTTGTCCCATTGCTCCGATGACTTAAGATTCATCTCGCCGAGTCCCTGAAGCGAGTTCGGCACTGACTCGGAATCATACTCATTGACCCAAAGTGCGTATTCCGTGGACGGGTCACCCTGGTCCAGCAGGATTTCAAAAGAAACTCTCAGCTGCTCCTCGCTGAGGCCAGTATGGTAGTAAGATAGACATGTAAGAATGATGGTGATATCTGGATGGCCGAACTGGGTGTTGGGTGCCGGCACGTCTTTGGCCCGATACGGAACAGCAAGCATTGTGGGGGTTGGGGAATGCTCGGAGAACCCTGTGTGTCGCGGCTGCAGGACAAGGCCATAGTCAACACGCCATCTCCGTTCCGCAAGAGCAAACAAAAGGATGCCGGAGGCCAGGAGACCACGGAGGAGCAGTAGTCCAACCCACAGATGGCTCTGGTGAGAACACTCAACATACTCCTCCAAAATCATTGCTGTTCCGGGAAGGACATCCTCGTCAGATATGAAACTCCGAATCGCATCGTGGATTGCTTGGGGGACGTGTTGAAAGTTGAAATTGGGAAGCCGTCCATTCATCGCACCTGCCATAATCAATGATATTAATTGTCGGCCAACGTCGGGGCCTCCCACGATGTGAACATGTGGAAACGATCCCAGTGGGTCACAGTCGTATTCTATGGAGTTGGCATGATCTCTTGAAAGGCTATGAGCGCACTCCTTCACGAGCCGGAGGACCTGCTGAGTAATCGTCCATCGGTCAGGGTACCCGTCCATGTGCTGCTCGAGGCCGATCGTGTAAATCTGTTGGAACCGGGAATGATGGATCTCGTCGCTCTCGTCCAGGATATCTCGAGCATGAGAATGAATCCACTTCTGAAGGCGCAGCCACTTGGCTGCACTGTCTGCAGCCCCGTGAGAAATCCCACTGTGTTCGTCATGGTGGTTAGCCTGACCAGCGCGCGTTTTGCTTGAGTGTCCGGGCAGCTGGGTCAGCGATCGAAATATGTCACCCACAAGGCTGTGTTCCCGTGGCTAAGGTTCAAAAGTCAGTTGGATCAATGATCGTTGACATGATGATCAGGCTCACCGATTTGAGCAACAGGGCTGTCGTGATGTGCTTGCAGATTGATTTCTGAGGCTTCAGTAATGAGTCGCCCGTAAGTTTGCATTTACGGATCTGCTCCTCCACGCCTATCAACTTGAGTGACACGACGTGCTCTGGCTGGACAAGTAAAACTCCACGTTCAGCCATGCACTGAGACATGAGCTTCTGTAGATCACCGATCTGGAAGCTGATTACTTTACCAAGGTTATCGTGCTCGGGGGTACGAGAGAATGGAAGGTAGTATATTGGCCTGTTGGCGAGTCCGCCAAGGCGATGAACCAGTAGCTCGAACATCTGGACCGTCAACGCTTTTGGGACAATGACGCAGACAAGCTGTTTGCCATTAGCAAGAGCGGCAGCAACGATGGGGATGATCACGGATGATTTCCCTTCACCCATGTTGACCTGCATCGGTGTTTCCTCCAGATTTGGAGCACATCATCTCCACTGCGGTTTCTACTTGAGTGCGACGAATAAGAAAGTTTCCTTGAATCTGACACAACCAAACAGCAACGTTAGTAGAGAAACTGCTCAGCTACAAAAAATGCACCTGGATCAACAACCATTCTGGGTAGTCTTCAACTTTCCACCCGTTACATCCCTCGTTCTCTAATTCCTTTGGAAACTCTTCTTCGAGACCGTCCAGAGCAAATCGGAGTAATCTCCGGGCACGCTGAAGCTCTAGAAGCAGTAATGCCAACGACACCAAACGTCTCTTCCAACATGGAGGGACGTCCATCTGTGAGGTAGGTGCGAGATATCGCAAGAGAATATCTGCCGTAATTGGCGGCCATTGACCAAATCGATCGAGTGGTTGTTCATGTGGATGGGTCGATGGACCCAGACGCTTCTTGAGAATGTCCAGTGCATCCAGATAGTTATCTCTGCACTGCGCATAATGTTTCTCGAGTGCCTCAATGTGATTCTCTCCCGCCACTCCACGAGTCGTTCGAGATTCCTCACGGATACGTTGTGCACTGGCGTTGAGGCGAGTGATATATTACCGTTGAAATGAGGGGTCGGATTTACTCATCAGAAGGGTGAGTAATTGATTCGATTGGAGAGTATCATGTAGCGATGCTTTGTGACTTTGACGAGGCAAAGTGCTACGGGCTGGTAGCTCTGGTGCCAGTTGGTTCAAAAGCAACTGATCGAGCGTGAGCCGCCATGGTGTACACTCATAAGATATAGATTGTGAAGGCGAGGTCGGGCGTGGAGGGGTTGGTAGTCCTAATTCCGCGGGGACGCGGGTAGAGGTTGACGGCTGTCCAGTGGCGTGCCATGGAAATAGGTATGCAGCTCGTCGCGCAGCGCACTTGTCTTCGAAAGTCACAGCGTAGCCACCCCTACTGCTATCCCAGTAATCTCTATGTCGGATTTCGTTGTGCGCAATGTTGATTTGAGGATATTGTGTCGAAATCCATTGGTTGTTGTGATGGGGAGCTTTGAGTTTCGTGATTTCGGATCGATACCCAGCCGAGTTTAAGAGACGAAGTGCTGCCTGAGGACCCGTTTTGCCTGTCAGCGGATCAGGCCTATGACAGCTAGTCATGGCATGGAGACTGGCAAGATATTCCATGCTTGTCAAGCTGCCATTCCCTATCAAGCAACCCAGTTCGGTATCCACGTTATAGGTATGGTATCCAGTATATCCATGGTGAGGGGTGTTAAGCTGGACCCAATGATTGCTATGCCTGGCAGGGGAACCGTTCAGTATGAGGACGCGTCTGTGAACAAGATCCCAAGGAAGATGGGCTCTCGGCCGGAGAACGAGAAGGTTCTCTAAACCGAGCAGTGCCCCAACATATTGATTCTCGTCGTAGACCATGTCCTTGAAGTCACGGGACTCAAGTTCCCCCTCCTCGTTCACAAAAAATGATAAGTCGTAGCGAGGCAATGCAACAGACAATCGCGGCCCTGATACACGTTGGGGAGAGTTGATGGGGGACATGGTAATTAGGAGATTTTCGTACAAGTCCCCGACATTGAGAGACTTGAAACACTTCGCAACCATTGCCCAGGTTGGGCTTCGGATGTCAACAAGGGTCTCATGACCTTTGTACACATGACATTGTTCAGATGTGCAGTCAACCCTCCAGTTTTCTGGTGGTTGTTCCCAGAGCCATTCGAGAGGCCGTATCTCGACGATCTTTGTGGACAGATTCAACCAGTGAACATGACCCTTGACGAGCGCTGGCGGAAGGTCTTTCTCCAGCTTTCTCGAAGGAATCAGCTGGAGGATCTCATTCGTTTGATTGCATTGCGTTCGAACCACCAGATTGTGATCTCGCAGTGAAAAATGCACCTGTGTATGTGTTTGAACGATGATGATTGTGTCGCGTGAGGGTTGGTACACATACCTTGTGTTTGGACATTGTGGCGAGGGTCGTAAAATCCATTCCTGGGAGGTTGGATGGTATGAGAAAGAAGCCTTGCTGCAACCGATATTCAGCAACGTTTGTTTATATCAGAAACTGCAGCATCATATACACACATCACGGAAGATTTGTTCATACTCTGGAGAGCCCAAAATTGCATGAGGCAATCCGCCTAATGGTTGATCATCCAGTCGAAGTGCCCCGTTGAGCAGGTCAAGATGCACTTTTTGTGAGTGTTGGTCCCCGGTTTCGCATGTAAGCCAATAACCGCTTGGATGCTACACCCATCTATGTACACTCGGCTTGTGGCTAGCGAAAATCCTGCTAACTGCAAGGTCGACACCATAGTCTGATGTATCAGCAAGGATTACATCCCTCAAGATCTCCTCAACAGCGAGAGAGAGACGACAGTGTCGTTGAAGAAGCAGTTGTGAATAGTAGCTATAGTCGGCTGAAGAGTTGAAGTTAGCTGAAGATTGAGGTACTTGTCATTTAGAAATTAAACGTACTCTCGGGGCAGAGTGCATGTATCAAGGAGGCGCATGAAAGTAGAGCATCAACGTCCTCTGCAGAATGGAAGAGCTTGCGGAGAGTAGTAGCGTCAACGTCAAACGTGTTTCGACAAGTTGCAGCCATGTCCTGCAAGAGATTGCGGCGTTCTTTTTCATAGGTGCCATTGCCAAGTCGTATGATAGCTCCTGCATCCAGCTGAACGTCTTCCTGCGCACGCTTCGAAGAAGTGCAATGGCTCGCTCCAAAACCCGTTCGCTTGGGCACGATACAAGTATCCGAGTGAGCAAGAGAGAAATGGTATTCATCACCACCGAATCGATCGAGCTAGCTCCAACATCCACGAACAAACTGTCGAGCTCGTTTAGAAGGGCGTCGTAAAAGGATGGTTCTTGGAGCTCTCTGTGCCAGGTCCACGTCTCTGTATTCAGATCAAGCGGCCCAACTTGAAAGGCCGCCTGGGCGAGGAGGAAATGAACATCGTGACGACGGAAGTTGAGAGTTCTGCTGCGCAGCCCGCGCAGGATATTGAGCCACTGGAGTGAGCCACCGCTCCGCAAGTGTCCGAATGCAATGAATTCGTCGAGGGAGAAATTCGCGGGACAGCGCGCTTGAGCAGCCAAGACGTCGTTGGAGGTGTGAGATGTAGAATTCACATAGGTACTCAGAGTCATTTCCATACTTGTATGAGAAGACTTTCGAACGCTCCGATCGTTGTAGTACTTCCTTGGCCACCATATTGAAAAATCGTGCGTTGGGCCAGAAGCGTGCATTTTGCGAGTGCGGCGTTGTCACATAACATAATGTAGGGCTATTTCGAGATCGCAAGTGCTTTGGATAAAAACAGGCAAATTGGATCGGTGGCACTTGTCGCTCGACAAAGTAAGGCTGGAGTGCAGGCACATGCGCAAGTGTTTTTTTCGATTTTGGGTCTCGCCGGTGAGAGCCACGACGAGAAGTGTAACACAGAATTCGGGCCGCGGCGGAACGCCAAATATGAAGGAACGCCGGGCACTGCAGTTCAAATACCACAACCTGGGCGTGTAATGGCAAGGTAGGTAACGGCGATTGGGAAATCTCAGCGCCCTCGCCGGGCCGTCGTCCAGATAGCTACTGTTGATCTTCTTGGCCATCATAGATGCATGCAAGACCAGTAGCTTCCCAGCCCAGGCTAGCACATCCGGCGACCACCGCGTCTTGTTCGATGCGAGCTTTAAGTTTCTGAAGAGGCAGTGATTGGTCGTAATAACGGACTGCAAAACTGTTTTTGGTAAAGTGATCTGAAAGTACCGACCACCCGGACGTGATCGAGACTGGCGCGCAGAGAGGTACTGGTATGCACGGGAGAGACGATGGAGGCTTGTTGTCTTGCGCAGGAGCTGTCCTTCCAGGGAATCTCCTTCACAACGAGCCTGTCCAGTGCGACAAAAGGCTCAATAGCGGTCAGGAACATGATGGATTTGTCTCCTGGATTTCCGCCCAGTCGCCAGTCAGCCTTTATCATATATTTATCCATCAAGACCTCGAGCAGTGCGCATGCCTCATCCACATTCGCGACACAGGCAACCCAATCAACTGCACGAGCCAGTGAAAGATCGTTCTCTAGCGTGTAGTCGTTGTCGTTTGGAGAGGAAAAAATACATGTGTAACAGCATAATGGAATGATGTAGAAGTGTGGACGAATGGCGGTGAGTTCGTCGTGTCACTCTGGGGTCGTCAGCGGCAAACGTACTAGTCAACAAGGTGGTATTGAGGAGAAAACGAGCTTGAGGATGCGGCGTGCATCAAAATCACCAACTTCAACCCCTTCCTCACTTGGCTTGGTCTGAATATTTGTGGAGAGGTCCATTGTCCGTTTTCAACAACGACGGTGTCACGCAAAGCAGCGAAAGCAGCAGCGGATGCATCTGTTGCGCCGTCTTCCAAAGTGGCACCACCGCCCCCCGCCCCCCCATCCCAGTCATCCTCACCGTCGCCAAAACCAACGACCGTTTTAAGATCGGACGACAAAGCGACCTCGAAGCGGAAACCCCGTGTCTCGCCCGATGCTAGTCCATTGAAAAATAAAAAGACCAAGCTCGTTCATGCGCCTGCAAGGCCTGGCCGAAGTGCACGCTACTTTGATTCACTGGGCGACCTGTCCAACGTACGAAATGAAGCCACAGTGGACAGTTCCACTTCCAGGACTGAAGTCAGCTCTGAGTTAGATTCTTCGTCTGGAGAGGGGGAGTGGATATCCCGCGACCTATTGGACTCACATCCATCTCTGTCACGAGAAGCAAACGCGCCTGGTTAACAAGTCGACCCATACTGGATTCATCGGACGACGAAGAACCTGGCCCGCCTAGCTCGTTTGCCAGTGATCCCGCTAGTCATCTGATCCCTGACCCTCTGCTTCTGTCCACATTTCACCCGGTGCCCAATGGTAATGTCTGGCCAGGACCTGAGAACGAATATGCAACCAGCGGGAAGGCGCGCATCGTGGTACTTCAACCGAACGAGGCGCCCGCGCTGGTAGGAACATATTCGTTCTGCGTCTTACAGGGCAGCCTCTCCCTTCTAGGTGTGATGTTATCGCCGTTAACACCAAAAACCTCGTCTTTGCCCCCCGAGCTTCGCCAATCTTTTGTCACAGGGTTCAATTTACCTCGTCGGACGTTCCCTTTCTCCAGGCTTATGTCGTAGTTGGTACCTCTGAAATTTGCAATGTTCCATCGCAAGCTTACGCAGCTCGATCGGGCGATGCATTCCTATTATCCGCGGCACTCTCGGTGTCCTCAACGACGGTTACGCCAGGACGCGGTCACCGTATCCCATCATCTTAACTGGGCCCGACTAACCCAAAGTTGGATTTGAAGGTCTTTCCCACATCGTCTTTGGCGGACTTTTCTTCCAGGGCAAACAAACTGACATACCTTGTGCTATGACATTGGTCTACAGCGTCTCTGTCACCACCCAGACGAGGCCAATTCTGAATAGATTCGGTCAGAAATGCATTCGGGCCAGCCGCCATAGTAGTTGACTGGTCAGCCTCCCGATCTCAAGTGTATAAAAACGCTCGCGCGTAGTCATGGAAGGTCAGCTCTTTCGTCGTTCTCTCTGGTCATCCTCTCGCTTCCAATGCCCAGATCAACGACTGAAATTGCCAACGGCATCATGACACCCAAGGGCGGGCGTATGTCAGGCTTCGTACGTTGTTCCCGTGCTGCCTTGTATGGGATTTGTTCATGGAACCAACTTGGAAACTTAGCCGATGGCGAGAGCCAAACCATTTGTGGTCACCAGCATTACCACGAAACGGTACGCTCCGACGACAAAGAAGTCGCCAGTGCAGAAGCTCCCACGGATCCCGCTGCCGATGTCAAGCAAGGAACGATCGTCGGTCCCTCGTGGGGTTCCGACGAAGCAGACATCCCGATCTGGTTCTTTACCGACTGTCGTTCCGAAGGTGCAGCCACGCCGCCCCCCGCCTAAGCTGACGCCGATGCCACTGCCGTCTCCGGACCGGTCGTTGCCCGAGAAGACGTTTGTCCCAAAACCGTTGAAGATCGTGCAGAGGTTGAAGGCAGGCAAGCTCATGGGTAGTTGCCCACCATCAGTTCCAGCGAGGTCGACGCCGGCCACGACTACGAACGAACACCCACCCCGACCGAGTTGCGTTCCGTGTACCCGCATTTATCGGTCTTCCATCGGCGTCGTGGCGGCTGCTAAGGGAAAGCAAGATGTTAAGGTCAAGGTTTCCACCACCGGTCCCCGCAACCCAGGTATTCGCCAGAAGCCGTTCTTTAACACCAGTGCTCGTCCCCATGTTGTCGAGCCGGCATTCCGCGTCGCATGGTCGTCACCACCATCTCCAACTCTGTCTTCTTTCCCATCGCAGAGCTGGACGATCGTTGTCGATGTCGATGTCAAACAGATCAAGACACCGACAAAGATCTATGACGACAAGACCCTCTCCAGCATGTGTGACGCAGCGAAATTG
>JBBPNB010001031.1:0-10112 GCA_038090635.1 Rubroboletus satanas | reverse complement strand
GGTGTTACAAACCAATGGTTTGGCTCTGTTCTCAAACCCTTATCCTACACTCTGCGGTTACCATTTCATTCCATTGTCTTTTTTACCATCGTGGACAGGCATTCTGCCTCTATGGACCACCGTTTCCTTTTCTGGTTGATCTCTTTAGATCTCCTCAGTGTTTTCCTGTGTAAACCTAACCTTGTTCTTACCAGACGGTCGGTCCTTCTTCTTTCCTATTCTTAGGACCAACACTGCCTTCATTGATCTCCGCTATGTATAGCCTCACCATGAGGCTTCCTCATTACCGTGCCTGCAGGATACCATGAGGCCATTCCCCTTTTTGGGATCCTCTCCTCTCGTAGCACGGTCTCTCATGTATATAAACACCTCGGCATAGAACTTAGCTCCCCAGCTAATTCTACGCAATATACCTGCTTTCTTGGTGTATTCGTCTCCCTGAGTCTTCGAGTACCTCTTTGATTACTCGCTGCTACATTCTTGACGGTTATCTATCTTGGCTCACGCCTAGAGAGCGGTAGCGTCGTAACATGAGGTGCTGAAAGGGGCGGGTGGCAGTGGTGGCAACGGGGGACAGGGAGGGACGAGTGGGGTGGGTGTTGACCTTGTGCTGCTGGCAGGCAGCATAACCAGCAATGAAACGGCGGACAAAGGTGGACATACTGGGCCACCAATAGTCGCGGGACAGGAGAGCCAGGGTACGGGCCGCGCCCACGTGGCCCCCATGAGGGGCGTTGTGGACAGAAGAGACAAGGGTAGACCGACAGGATTCGGGAATGTAGAGACGGCCCTGAAAGGTCAGACGAGAGCCATCGAAGGACCAATCATCAGGGCGAGCGCGAGGGAAGAGACTGGTGCCCAGGGACATAGCTGTGAGTGCAGAGGCGACCAGAGGGTCGGAGTGGGAAGAGGAGGCAATTTTATCGACGATGGCTAGATCCAAGGAGCGAGCGAAAACGGAGTCGGGAAGGAGCTGGAGGGCGGCGTTGTCGCTGGACGTGTCGACGATGTGGTGGCGAGATAGGCTGTCAGCAGGACCCATTTGGGAGCCAGGAACATGGGAGAAAGTAAGGTCATAATCCTGGAGGAACATCTACCAGTGGGCATGGCGATGAGAGAGTTTACGAGGTTGTTTGAAGTACAAGAGATTCTTGTGGTCAGTGAGAATGGAGACGGGAAGGCCGGTACCGCGAAGATAATGATGCCACTCCTGCAGAGCGAGGATGACAGCGAGAAGTTCCCGATCATAGATGTCATAATTCCGCTCGGCTTGGCCGAAGGACTTGGAGATGTAGGAGCAAGGGTGGAGGTCACCGTTGCCATCCTTCTGCATAAGGACGCCCCCAGCCGCTGAGAGGGAGGCATCAGTCATGACAAAGAAAGGGCAGGAGAGATCCGGAGTGCAGAGAACCAGTTGATGGAGGAAGGCATTCTTGAGGGTGTGAAAAGCCCGCTCATGGTTGGTGCCCCATTGCCACAGGGCACCCTTCTGGGTGAGATCGTGCAGGGGACGAGTGATATTGGAGAACGCTGGAATAAACTTGTGATAAAAGTTGCAAAAGCCCAAGAAGGAACATAGGGTGGAGACATTGGTGGGAGGCTTCCAGTCTTCAATGGCAGAGAGTTTGGTGGGGTCCATCTTGATGCGGTCATGAGCGACTACCAATCCCAGGTAATTGACTTCAGGAAGATCAAAGTGGCACTTCTCGGGCTTCAGGTAGAGGTGCTGCTCACGAAACCATTGGAGGACCTTCAGGGTACGTTCATGGTGGACGGTGGGGTCAGAGGAATGAATTAGTATGTCATCCATGTAGACAACGAGCCACTCTTCGGCAATGAAATCTGTGAAGGCGTCATTCATGTAGGCCTGGAAGGTGGCTGGGGAGTTGCACAGGCCGAAAAACATGATGGTTGGTTTGAACAGCCCAAAGGGGGTGACGAAGGCAGCCTTTCACCGGTCCTCCGGCTTAATCAAGACGTTATTGTAGCCCCATCGGACATCGAGCTTAGTGAAGATGGAGGACCCCCGCAATTGATCCAGGAGATTGTTAATGTGAGGAAGGGGATATGCATTCTTCACTGTGTGAGAGTTGACATATCGGTAGTCCTGGCAAGGATGTAGCTTTCCGTCCTTCTTCTGGACAAAGAAGAAGGAGGCCGCTTGGGGGAATTTCGACAGCTGAATTTTGCCGTTGGCTAGGTTTTCTTGAACAAAGGTTCGGCAGGCAGCTAGCTCCTTGGGATTCAGGAAGTAGTTGGAGGCCCGCTTAGGGACGAAACTTGGGAGGAGCTGAATTCCATGATCAAAGGAGCGAGAAGGGGGAAGAGTCGTACTTTCTTCGTCGATGAAAACATCGTGGAAACCTTGATATCGCTGGGGAATACTGGTAAAGCGATTCACGGCCTCTTGCGCCAACGTAGTAGAGATGGTGACCTTTCGTACTCGTTCAGGTAGACGAGAGAACCGTTCCAGGAGGAAACGGGCCAGGTGGTTGTTTACATCGTGGTTGAGATAGCGGAGGAATATATTGTTGGCCTAAAGTCTCGAGTCCGTTTCGCTTTCGTGGAGAAGGCGAGGGGTTGACCGAAACAGAGCGAGTGGTCCAGTTGATAGAGGGGTTCTGTTCAGCAAGCCAGGACATTCCTAGAATAACATTCTGATGTTTTCCGCTGGAGAGGACGAGGAAGTCTTGATCTTCTTCGTCGTTGTCGATCCAGATGTGGAGACAAGTCTTGGACTTAATATGCCCCATTTTGTTTTCGGTTCCATCTGCGTTGTACGCAATGCGAGGTTGTGATAATCTAGTTAATGGAAGGTGGTGTCAACGAGCGAAGGAATAGTCAATGAAGCATGCAGTGGCTCCACAGTCGATCAAGGCGGGAGTGGATACAACGTTTTTGCTGCCCAAGGGAGTGAGGGAAAGGGGAACGAATATTGATTTCTCACTTTTAGGTACAATTACAGTGGGCAGAGATGGAGAGCTCGACATTGTCCCGAGTCTCCGTTTCAAAAATCCGAGTCCACTACCACTCGGTTGACTTGTTCCTCCACTCCTGACTCGGCGTGAGGTTCCTCCGCATCTTCATCATAACAGGTTTTGAGGACGCGTAATACTTCCTTGCGATCCGCGGTGGGTCCCAGCTTTGAGATATAGGCATCGAGGTCGTCTGATGCATCTGGGATAGTTTGGACCGTACGGGCTTTCTCGGGCAAGGAAGGAGTTTTTGGTTTATAAGCTGGATGACCAGGGTGATTTCGGCTGGAACATCCCACTTTGTGACAGACATAACACTGTCGCTCGCGATTGTGGTGAGCACGCTCAGGTCCTGTCAAGCAGATTCGGTCGACGTCCATAGCGTTAGGGTCTTTTCGGGGAGTGTGATACAACCCCTTTTTGAGGTCACGGAGCATTTCGTAGTTCTGCACTTGGTTGGACGCCACCGTTTGCCATCCTTGAAGGGTGGTTGGCATGGTTCCGACAGCGAGGTGGGAGGCGAGTTCATAGGGGAGTCCAGCTACATAGTAGTCACACAGGACCGCCGTTTGGCTTATTCCGGAGAGTCTGGATAGGAGGGAAAACTTGATGTTGTAGTTCTTCAGGGCTTCAGGAGAGATTGAGCCCATTCTAATTGCTTTCAGGCGTCAACGAGCATCCTTTGCTTCATCTTTGGAGGAGAAAGTGGCGATGAATTCATTTTCGAAAGTTTCCCACTTCTGGTAGGTGGCAGCATCTTCGGCGAGTTTGTTATAATATCCTTCAGCGAAGATTTTCCCCTGTCCCTCGCTCATTCTAGCAAGGGCGATAGTGACTGCCTCCCCAGGGGTCAGCTTGGCCAATTTGATCTGGTTGTAGGCTTTCATTGCCTTGAGCCACCAATTGGCATCCTCGATCTTTCCCGAAAAGTCTTTGGGAAGAGCTTCTTTTCCCATATCGTCGGATGTGTCGGAGTCGTAGTCATCGTCGGAATCTGGTCCAGGTAGGTGGACGTCGGGTTGAGAGGGGGACGGTGGTCTAATGGATCGAGTAGGGTTAAAGGTAGATGAGGGACCTGGTTGTCTGGTAGGGGTGGGGGAAGGAGAGACGAAGTGTTCATCAGAGGAATCCGATGGTGGGGCGATGACTCGGGAGCGGCGGGATTGGGATGCTTCGTTCTGCCTGATAGTGGCAGTGGCCCTTTCTTGGTTTAACTGGTGTAGGTAGTACTGTCTATCCTCGGCCGAGAGGTTAGGGTCCTGGAGGATTTCCTGTAGGTTGGAAATGGTGGGCAACGACGTAGTAGGGTTGCAGTTTAAAAGTAGCTAGTTCTTTTGTTACGACGCTACCAGGTCTCCCGGTAATACCAAGAGTTAATAGTGCGGCAAAGCCCTAGCAGCAGGCACTCAGAAGTAGCCTTAGTCTTAGAGAGATCCACGGAAAGGGAACACCAGGAGATATGTGGTATTCACGTAGAACTAGCTGGGGTGCTAGGTTCTATGGCTGGGTCCTTATATACTGTTACTGTGGTGTTACGAGGCCAGAGGGTCCCATAAGGGGAGCAGTCTGGAAACCGGTTGACACGAGGTAAAGGGGAGGCATACTATGATAACTGAGAAGTCTGGATGGGGAGTAATGGTGCCGGTCCTCATGTGGAACACGAGGAGAAACAAGGACCGGAGTGTTGGTACATGAAATGGAGGCAATACAGAAGTACTCATCAGTCCGAAGCACGGCTGTGCTGGCTGCTAAAGGTAATCAGGAAGGAAAGGACAGTAAAGTATAAGTGGGAGTAGGAGGGAATGAGAACGGGTAATATTCATAGGGTGACCATTGGGTTGTAACAGACTTGATGTGTTGATGTCAGTGATACAGAAGACCAGTCAGGAGGAAGAGTAAGAGCTTGCATGTCATTGGTTGCTGGTACAGGAGTGACATCAGCAGAGAGGGAAGAAAAGATGGATAGGAGACAATCCTTGTCAGCTTGAATGTTGTCAGTGAATACCAGTTTTGGTGGACCATGACCAAAGCTCTTGAGGGTAGCATAGCTTTGAGGATAGGGGTCCAATCATCCTGCCCCTTTGAGGGTGTGAAGTTCATCGATCATATTTCCCCATATTCATTGATTGTTGTAAACAGAGCATGGAAAGTTGGGACCCCTTCAACCTTGCCAAGATGCTTGATTGCCTATCAAAGTCATGAAAAAAATGGAGCACTGCATATGGGCACAACATACCTTAAAGCTGTGGTCCTGTTTGATAACATCAGCCGGCAATGAAGCAATCAGCTAACACATCACTGGGGCAGACTTCTCAATCAGCATGTCATAGGACTTTGCAAAGTACTTTGCAGTTGGGACATAACCAGCATAACCACTCTGATCACCAAATGCCCCAAATAAAGGAGTCATTGTCCAGATACTAGACAAGGTACCACTTCCACTTCGGTGGAGCACCATCTCAAGGAATTGACAGTGTAACTGATTGTATCATCAGTAATGTGCTGCCTAAATCATTGTCATGAACTGTTCTGGCCCAACACCAGCACTGAAGGCCTTACAGAGGAGCAAGGTAAGCTGCGACATGAGCCCACATTGATAGGTGAGCTGAAACTCAAATTGATCTTGCAGCGGAGGTGGTAACATATTGAGAATAGACCGACTCCAGCTGAAGAATGTCTTTCAACAGTCCTTGTGACCGCAGGCATATTGGTAACCCACAACATACACATTCTGGCCAATATCGATCACACGACAAGGGTATGGTGCAAACCCATGTTTCTGAAGATAGACACACAAGCTCTTCATAGGCTGATGACCAGCATCATGGCAGGCTGGGCATGGGATTTTGTCAACAAGAATGTGTGGAAGCTATACGAAAAACCTTGGCTAATGGAAGAGGCTAGCTGAGAGCTGAAAGGTGGATCTTGCAGCTAGATATAGATTGTCCACTCCATCATAGAATGAACTGCACTGATAGCACTGTGGGAGACCCAACGTGCTTTTCTTCATTTCATCTACAAGGTGTTCATGCAGGCATTGATACTCGCCAGCAAGCCATGTTGGTGTTGTGGACTGTGACGTGCTATGTGACCCAGCAGCTGGCAGCAGTAATAATGCAGGCCCCTTGCTCAAAAGCTCCCAGTTATCATCAGGACCAAGATTCCCCTCATCTTCATCATTGCACCCATGTGAGAATTCATTCAAAACCCCTTCCTCCAAACCCTCTTCCTCATCGAGAACATCAGCAGCATTCAGATCGGCACCATAAATATTGGTGAGGTTGGGTTGGTGCAGTGGTGTGGTGGCATGTCCTTCTTCAATGGGGTTGACCGAGTCCAGGGATTCGTGCTGTGTTGGCAATTCACACATTGGTGAATGTGTGCATGATCTGCCAGCAGCCAGGGGCTGCAACAATGTGATTGGGCCTGCCTGAGATGGGGCATCCAGTGATCATGTTGTCTCCCCTTCAGCCTGTGGGGGAGCTGATGTCAAGGTGTCACCGGCATGCTCATTTTCTGGTGCAGGTGCTGGTGGTGCAGGGCTATGTGATTCAGTCAGGCTGCAAGTTGTGTGGGGATCTGCTGTGTACAAGACATGTAAGAATGCTGTGGCCAGCCAAAGGAATGAGAGGTGCAAGCTTACCTCTATTTACTCCTCATCTTTCTGAAGTACCTAAGGACAATGACCATGATGTGCCAGCAGACAGTGCTGCAGAGGACTCGGACAAGCCTGAAAGAGGCATTGCCACACTTTGGTGTGAGCATGAACATGCCACATGCCACCCCGACAGGCCATGTAACTCACCCTTCAGGTCTGCAAGATTTCTTGGCTGAGCTGGCTCGCCGTTCTTGTGTGGCCTGCCAACATTCTTCATGCCTGGTGTGTTCTTTGATCCTTTGGGTCGTCCACCTCCACGTTTGGGTGGGTCAGACATAGTGGGGACTGACATGGTGGCTGTAGGGTTAAAAATAAAATGGCATTGTGATGTGACCGAGAATGGAACTTACCTTGGTGGGATTGGTCTGGGTGAGTACGAGAGGTTGAGGCCCTTCTGAATGGCTTTGACAATGACGATGGCCATGTGAGTGAGCGTGCACACACACTCGAGCCGTGGAAATGACATACCATACAAGATAAGTCCCATAAGTCCAATTGAAAGTCCCATAAGTCTACCCCCTACAGGTTTAGTCGGACTGCCAAGCAACAGGCAGTCTGACTAAACCTGTAGGGGTGGTGGCACTTATCGGACTTTCAATTGCACTTAATGGGACTTACCTTGTATGGTATGTTGTTCCCACGGCTCTCGTGCGCGCGCGCGCTCACTCACTAATTTTTATTTTTCTCCTCGCACTGCGCGCGAATTAATTTAATTAATTTAATTAATTTCGTAGGCACCCCTACAGGTTTAGTCGGACTGCCAAGCAACCAGTCGCGAGTGACTCTTCTCACGTGCCGTCAGGGAATCTCACAATTTTGCAATGTTTGTGATGCAACATGCCATTGAGTCAGTACACTCATAACGGGGAGGCACAACTGTAGATACACATGTACTGCACGGTGTGAAGCATAACCTGTATTGAAACACCTCCCGCCGGCGTCCAAGTTGCATCATATCACACTGGGCTGGGGGTTGCGTACGTTGCAGCCTATCACAGCCAATTGAAATCATCCACTATAGCAGAGTACTACGGCAATAATGCCAACAGGAGAGTGACGCACCAACGCGATTCTGTGGACCAGTGGGACCAGGAATAGATTCAATTGTGAATATCATTATCAACTTCATGTGCCGCGGATCAATCGATCACCAACACCTCGCAGATAATGGTCCATTAGCAGACGCCGTGACGGCGAACAGGTCAGTTTACTGTAAGTAACTACAATACAAGACAACACTACATACACAAAGATAGAATTGGACCGAGATCGAACAGATTCCGAAACAAATGCTAAGAAGCATCGAACATGATACACTCCGACGGCAGTCCACTTCTACGCCGGGGATCCTGGCCGGGACCCTCACGTTCGCTGGTACGGCTTGAGGAACAACGGGAGCTGAGGCTTGCGATTTGGATCGCTGCGCAAGACAGGCCGCTGCACGATCGTCGCCTTTGCGACAATCTCACTGGCAGGCACGGCAGGCTCGAAATCGAACGCACGTACGAGCGTGAAAAGGACCGCTTTCATTCTGTGTTCGGCGTCAGACGGTGCCTAGTGCCGTATCAACGCATACATGGGGTGAGAGTTGGACTCACTCGACGAGGGAGAACCGGTATGCGATGCATGCTCTAGGGCCGCCGAGGAACGTCAGTTGGTGGCCCCACACCCCTGGAATCTCCGACACCGCCTCCGGAATATTTTGCCACCGTTCTGGCCTACAGTCGGTGGCGGGGACGTGTGAGTGAACGAGGTAAACCACACCGATGAAAAGCGACGTACTTGAACTCGTGCACATCAGGTCCCCACAACTCCTCCGACCGGTTCATCGCCAGGATCGGGATACAGATCGGGTCACCTTTTCGGATGCTATGCAGGGCGATGAGGATATACATTGAATCCACTCGACACGATAGTGTACCTGATGGAGTCGCGGACGACGCCATATTTGTCTGTGAATGGCTTCTCAACGGGCAATACGTCGTCCCTCATCGCGATTCGCGCAGTGGTTGGGACGGGTGGGTAAACACGGAGGGTCTCTCTCACGACCGCATCGAGGTAAGGAAGCGCCATGAGCTCGTCCATCGATGGAGTGTCCGTGTCAACAGAAAGGAGCTCTTCCCGGAGTTTGGTCTGAATTCCAGGTTTACTCATCATCGCATACAGTGCCCAGGTAATCGCCACGCTGTGGTACCGTCGTGAACTCCCAAAATGTTTCAGGAAAGTGTGGTACCATACCTTGTAGTTTCATAACCGGTGACCAAGAACGTGGTGACCTCTGTGGAACAATACATCAGACTTGATACTCAAACCGCGGATGGGGAGACGGGAGAAACACACGCGCTAACACATCATCGTCAGATAGCCTCTGACTCTCAGGGATGTCAGTCGCCATGTTCGCCTTGACCAACAGCGACAACAAGTCCCGACCGCGCAAGCTGTTCTTTTCGATTTCGCCTTTCTCTGTCACACTCACCCGAGCGGCCACTTTAGCATCTGATAGCAGTTCTTTGCCGATGCGTGCCATCGTGCACCGCGCAACCTGGATTTTGCGTGTACGATCGTTATGCTGTCACATAGAATATAAGTGGGGGCTCGTAGCACGAAACAGGTGTTGATGGTACTGACGAGGAGACGCAGAGGCGGGAACCATGCTTGCAAAATAGGCAGGATACTCAGTCTCCGACTTGCCGCGACCATGGTCGCGAACGCCTCGTGCAGTTCGTTTGGTTTCTCGTTCGTGTTGAGGGCATCAAAATTGTAGTTGAAACCTAACAGCGGTAAGTGGTGTCTCTTCGGCCGCAGATCGGATGACAAGAGCCAATAGCTCACCTGCGAGACCGATCACGTCAAGGGTCATTCTGCTCAGCCATGGCATGACATCAAGACGGGTGCCAGTGATAGTTCCAACAGGATCTTTGGCAATCTCAGACGACCAGACATCGCGAAGCTGTATTGGCCACGGTGGGCGATCGACGTGGGAAGGAATAAGAGGACTAAGGTCACATACTTGGACAGCTTTTGCGTGGAAGATGTTGGTTAGCGCCCGAATTTGTGCCGGACCAAATGCAGGGTTCTAAACGTCAGGTCAATCACACGAATGGTGTATATCTGCAAGAATTAATCACCATAATGTGTCTCTGTTTAGACAAGGAACTCGTGAGCGTCGAGAAAGAGAAAGAAAAACATGGATGTCAACCTGCTGACGATGCTGAGCACCTTCGACGACAAGGACACCTACAATCCTTGGTAAACATGTGTGAACGACCACTAGGTGAGGGAATAACCCACCTTCGCCAAAGATCTGTGATAAGATGCACCTGGCCTGGAAGGGCTTTTGGTAGTCACTGCTGTGGGTGAGGACATGGTTGATGGCCCGCGTGTCCACGGTGAACAATGCGTTCGTCTAGAGAATCACCGTGTTCAGCACCGTGGATGAGGTCTTGGAACACTATCAGCATACGCAGAAGAAACCCTTG
>JBBPNB010001030.1:0-10112 GCA_038090635.1 Rubroboletus satanas | reverse complement strand
CAAAAGCTCTAAAACTGTTCCAATGGTGTCCCTGTTTTAAAATGGATATATCTCAGCGACCCCTAAGCCAAATCACATGAGTATTAGGTCAGCAGGTAGCCAGGGGTTTGTACATCACATGGTCTCAACCAACACTAAGCAGAATTCCCATGCCTACAACTGCTATTTAACATACACTCCAAAACTACAAAACATTGGAACGGTTTTTGGAGTCACTGTATCCTAGTGTTATGCTAGGAGAGTGGTAGCCTCGTAACAGCAGCAAATGAGATAATAGCAATGACAGTGCAGTCCATTGCACATTAATCATATCCCCAGAAGTCAAAATGACAGATCAGCAGGTTGATGACAAGGCTGCTGACACACCAAACTCCAATGTGACCAGCACTGGGCCAGTAGAGCCAGTGGACAAGTCGTCAGAACCCCAAGCTAATGAACCAGGGACCATACCACCTATATGGATGCCACTGCATGAAGTGATGAGTGAAGAGGACCTAGGAAAGGTAGTGAGTACCCATGACAAAGTCAAGAGTGGGAGGGAGGTCAACAAGAGAACTTGAATGACCACAGATGAAGCATGTTGAGTGCATGAGCACATCAACAACCCAAACAGTCAAGCAGAAATGTCAACAGACGAAACTGCCACCATGACTACCACAAAAGTGTCTGTGGATGCAGATGCACTCCAGATACCCAGTATGCCACTCAAGGGGAGCAAAACAGTCTAGTAATGACTGGCACCGCTGAACCAGCAACAGCCAAGGCCACTTGGAACCAAGGCAATGAGCCAACAAATGGCATCAGTGTGCCAAGCACATCATCTGATTACGACCTCCAGTGCATATTTCTCAAGGAGGAGAGGATCAGAATGAGCACTATGCTCACCACCACCAAGCTGAGAAAGGCAGATGACAACAATGGTGATGAAAGACATTGGCCACATGCACTTAGTGAGCCATGGAGACTGCTAGACCAGGATGGCGAGGCAGCATATTGAGCCAGTGAGGGCACGAAGGCACCAGTGGAGGTTGAGGTTGAGGTTGAGCTGAGACCACCAGATGATACTGGAGACATGACAGGTGACAATGAATGTCATCCAGTTGGGCCCACACAGAGCTGCCCAACAATGCTGGAATCATGAGGATGCAAGATGGCAAAGTAAAGTCAATGGCATCGAGTAAGGGCACACAGGCAATGGATGCCAACAGCAATGAAGCACATCAATCCACAGCACCTATCAAGCCACCAGATGAGGCACAGACTGCCTGTATACAAAATGGTGACCTGTGCAGCAAGTTACAAGCCTGTGCTGACATTAAGGTCAAGCCAGTGGGCAAGTCAACCACCTACCAAAACAGTTGCACATCAAAACAATACGGAAAGCCTTGAGGATGTCAGAGGGACATGCTGAGAGGTGCAGGTTGAGGTGGAGAGTATCAAGACACAACAAAATGTGTTGATCCAGAGAGAGAGAAAGTTGTCAACTTGGAGCGCACCAGCCTGATTGACAACAAATGCTGATGAAGACACTCAGCACACCTCAATAGACAACAGAAACTCACCTAGACTGCTCCCAGTGCCATCTTCATCACCCAACAAACCCACATGACAAGTGCATGACACCCTGAGCATCCAGCTCAAGGGGGAGAGCAAAGGAGATCTGAGCTGAGACACTGGAGTAACCAGTGATGAGACAAATGTCTCAGAACTATCCAATGGTGATGAGAACCCTGTTAATATGCTAATGAAGCTGCAGAATGAACACAAGCACAAATGACTGGAGCTAGGGATAGATGAAGACTCACCAAGACAAGCTCAAAACATGCTGCACAAGTTGGACAACAAAGCGGCTGTACCAGGCCATCTCCATAGTCACCAGGGACATTCCAAGAACATCAGGAAGCAGCATGACAGCAATACAAACATGTTGTGTCAGATTGATCAGATACCCTGCAATTGGACCATATGTGTTGGGGAAGTGTTCCCAAGATGCAAGATGTGAAGATGACAGCACTAGAGCGATTTAAGGCAAGCACACACACAGAGAAAGCAGTATGCCACATCCGAGCTGTGAGATACCATATCAGATAACTACTATGTCGGAATAGGCAATCATGCACAGCCGCTCGTTCAACCATGACCCTTCATTCTATGAACCTGATGTGTACGCTCTACATTCCCTGTATCTACACTATGATACTTTTGGTATACTTGCCAAACACTTATTGTTATCAATCCTTCATATTATAGTCTAACCTTTTGCACTTGTATACTTAAAGCCAGCAGTATATAGTTTCAGCCAGCAGTATATAGTTTCAGCCAGCAGTATATAGTTTCCTTGCTCAGTAACTGCTCACCTCAGTCTGTTTGCCCCATGCATGACTGAGGTAAGCTTCTCTATACTGTAACGATCCTAATCATACTTACCCCACATGTAGTATCTATCTAGCTGTGTGCTCTCATCTTCTTTTCTTCCTCATAGTCTCACAGGTTATGAGCCCTGCAGCTCTGAATTAGACCATAACCTGCCAAATTGACCATCATGTCAACCACCCTTGTCACTACTGACACACTATCAACCAATGTGCCCAAGCTTGATGTCAAGGGCACGAACTGGGTGATCTTTGCTTTCCATTTTGAGGTAGTCATTGAAGCTAAGGGAATGTGCAGTCACTTTGATGGGACATCTACCCAGCCAACTTATGCTGCCCCCTTAATGGCTACACAGACTGAAGAGGTCACCAAGTAGAAGAAGGACAAAGGAATCTCAAAACACTTACTGACTCAGCACATCCCAGACTCAACTGCACTGAAGATTTGCAAACTGGCCACTGTTGCAATCATGGTCAGACATTGTATGTGAATACACAAACAAGGAAGTGTATGCACAAATGGAGTTGCACACCCAATTCCTTGAAATGAAGATGGCCAAAGGCAGAGATATCCAATAGTTCCTTGATGGGCTGTGGACAAAGCACAAGAAGTTAGCATCAGTTGGTGTCAATATTGATCAGAAGGATTCCTGTTTAACCATTATCTAATCCCTTCCCAACCCACTTGCCAACTTTACATCTAGCCAACTTGCCACTGCTCACTTGTACTCAATGACAAAGACGCTTGAGCCTGATATCTTGATCTTGCTTATCAGTGAGGAAGCAGATCGGTAAAAGATGAAACATACTCTTCATAACAATGGCAAGGAACATGATGAGGCCATGGCTGTGACAGTGCCAGCAAGGGGAAGAGGCTGTGGCTGTGGCAAGCACCCTCCTCATGGAAACAGGCTGAAATTTTTGTGTTGGACCTATGGATTAGACCAATACTTAGCCATGCATCACAATCAGATGTCAAGAGACAATACACAGCCCATGATGTACAAAACAGGTAGTGTACATGTAGCAATACCTGACTCAGATGAGGAGGATGGGGTATTTTGAGTCATCAAAGATGACAAGTCTCTACCTGACTTGAGATCAGTAGAATCAAGTAATGATGAGAACCTGAGAGAGGAAAATCAGATACCTGATGATAAGGATGACTGATTCTCAGTTATCGGTAATGACAGTCTGTGGGGCTGTGGATGGGATGATGAGGCACTCAGAGCACAGGGAGTTGACAATGACAACACATCAGTCGACTGTGCCTGCTCCTTGCTTACCACCGACGAAGACCAGGAAAACAAAGCTATGAAAGTCAGCAATTATTCAAAAAACATGTACCATGCCAAATTATATGACTCCAGTACCACTTGCCACATCACCCTCAAATGCAACAAGATGACCAACTTGATACCAATTCCACCAAAATCATTTATGGTCACAAATCAGCAGAAATTTGCTGCTACAGGCATCAGCAATCTTGTCATTGAAATACCTAACAGGCTAAACATGTCAAAGTTGTGTCTAACAGAGGTCTTGTACTCACCAGAAGTGGGATACACCCTTGTGTTGATTGGCCATCTCAATGAGGTGGGCCTGATGACAACCTTCACCAACGGGCACTGCACAATCTGCAACACTGATGGAGAAATGATTGGGCACATACCATGATTAGCCAAGGGGCTATACTGTGTAGTGCATGAGAGTGACCACATGGCTGCTGCTGACAAATGAGTCACTGTGATGGAGATGCATCATTATTTGGAGCATATGTATTGTACTGGTGACTGCATATGAACTGGCTGAAAAAGGTCTAATCAGCAGCCTGAGATACTGCTCAAATGAGGATGAAAGTACTCACTGTGAAGTGGGTGTCTATGGAAAGGCGACACATAAGCTCATAGCCAAGGTGTGCCAGGAGCTGCATGCTGAAGAACTTGGCAACATTGTCTATACCGATGTCTGAGGCCCAGTGCCCATTGCAACTATCAGTGATTGACACTACTACATCACGTTCACTGATGACCATACTTGACTCACCCACATCTACCTGATTCATCAAAAGAGTAACATTTTCGAGGCATATCAAGGCTTCAAGGCCAGGCTTGACTGCCAGCTTGCTGCAAAGGTAAAAGTACTCCACTCAGATCGAGGGGAAGAGTATCAGGGCCAGGAATTCATCCTGTACTTACAGCAGCAAAGCATTGTGCAGTGCTTCACCACACACAATACCCCATAGCACAATGGCATCACTGAGTGCCTTAACTGCATCTTCTGCACGCTAGCAGCTTGCTGAGGCATCTGTGGGGCAAAGCAGCCTGTCATGTCATTTGGTTGAAGAATTGCTTACCTATGAAGGTGCTCAATAGAAAATCGCTGTACAAGGTTGCAATGGGGCACATGTCCAATTTCAGTGGCATGCATGAGTAGGGATTTAGTGGTCCATGTCAAAACTGGCCAAGAGACAAAGCTGGAAGGGTGAATTGAAGCCAGTTGATGGGTTGAAATTGATAACTGCATGGAGTACACATGTTGTGTGTACTGGCTGAGAACAGAGGTCTTTTTTGATGCAGTGCCTAGTACTGTTGAGGGAGAGGGGATTATCCCATTGCATCAGCAAAATAACTTGTACCTTCATCAGGCTAGACAAAGCTGGACAAAGCTGGACAGGTTGTCCCAACAAGGTACTCAACTGCCCAGACAATATGAAAAGAATCCTGCCTATAAGCTGGTCTCAAAGCTGTTACCAGACACTTTTACCATCAACTTCATGTCATTGGCATCTCTGCCCTGACCATCTCAGTTGGACTCCTTATATGGAAAACAAAAACTTATATTAGAAAAGGGGCTACTTTGCTGATGTGGATGATGATACATTAGCACAGCAACATGCTCCTGGCAACACCACATAGAAACACGCCATGCCTACCAACATACCATCAGTCACACCACCCAACCCACCAGTACCTTCTGACATACCTGAGTCATGCCCACAGCACATTCACAAGCCCAGCCAGTACATCCTTGACATCATCAGTGGCAAAGCTGATACCACCACTATCCCTCATAGCATCCAAGTCCCAGCTCCCATCCCAGATGACCCTGCACTAGAGCCAACCAAGCCAACCACCTTCAAGGCTGAAGGCACAAATGAGCAGATTCTAGCAGCAATCAATAAAAGGTACACCCAGGACTTCAATGAGCATGAACTAACTATGCTTATTGAATAAGGTACCACTGCTGCAGAAGTGCTTGAACCCACAATGCTCACCAATTCTTGCCACCACTCTGATTGGCCACAATGGGAGTGTGGCATCTGTGAAGAACTTGAAATGCTCAACAAGGCATGTACAGTGGCTCAAAAAACTGTCCCAATGTTTGCATGTTTTTCACTAAACATGATGGCCCTCAATAGCCCCTAATCCTTGCCCTAAGCCATCAGTGGATGAAATGGGGTACCCACTCCTGGCTCTCTATTGATCTAACATTCAAAGAATTCCATTGAAGGGCAATGGAATAGCAGCCATTCCAATGTGACAACTCATTGGGACAGTTTTTTGACTTTAAGTTTACATTATGTATATTAGACCCTGGAATGCTGTAATATGACTATATCCTTTAGGTAATTATTATATCATGTCACCATTATGTAAACATTTATGATATAGCATATATAAACCCTGCCATTATGAATAAATTTCCTCATTACCATCATGAAATACCTCTCTGCTGCTCAAAGGGATAACATCATCTCTCTTGCTTCCCTTGACCTTTCTTGTCAAAAATTTGCATTCCAAACTGGCATAGGGAAGTCTACTGTGGCTAGGGTTCTTCAGGGGGTCTGGCCAGAGAAAGAAAACCATTATGGAGGATGTCCTTTCAAACTTTCTCCTACCAACAAATGTGCTCTTGTCCAACAAATCATTATTGATAAGGTTAATAATACAGTTGAGGCCACTTGTTTCATCAATTCTATCATCAGCACCCCTGTCTGCTCACAGACAGTCAGGAATACCCTCAAGGAGGCCTCTCTAAAGGCTGTAGTGAAGAAGAAAAAACCTCTTCTCTCTACTACTCATAGAAAGAGGAGGTTGGCCTTTACTTTCAAGTATCAGCATTGGACTGTGGAGGACTGGAAGAGGGTCATCTGGTCAGATGAGACCAAGATCAATTGGATTGGGTCAGATGGACAGGAATATGTGTGGAAAAGAAAGGGTGAGGGACTAACTTCTAGAGAGATGAAAGGTATAGTCAGGTTTGGAGGAGGATCACTGATGGTTTGGGGCTGCATAGGGTGGAATGGAGTGGGGTTTTTCAGTGAGGTTGAAGGATGGATGGATGCTGAACAGTATGTGGCCATTTTGGAGGCAGGGCTATTGCACCTCAAAAGATATCTCTCAGGGTATGACAGGGCTTCTACAGGGGTTCATCAATTATGGGATAGAGTGATGGTGGAGTGGGGGAAGATTTCTGTGGAAGAGTGTCAGAAATGGATAGAAAGCATGTGTAGAAGGATTCAGGCAGTTATCAAGGCCAAGGGAGGTCATATCAAGTACTAAATATCCTATCTTGTACAGAGTCAAAAAACTATCCCAATGAGTTGTCACATTGGAATGACTGCCATTCCATCCCCCTTTAATGGAATTCTTTGAATCTTAGATCAATAGATAGCCAGGGGTAGGTACTTCATTTCATCCACTGATGGCTTAGGGCAATGGTTAGGGATTATTGAGGACCATCACATTTAGTGAAAAACATGCAAACAATGGGACAGTTTTTTGAGTCACTGTATGTGGAACCTCCACCTCCACCTCCCTGCTTGCTGCCCCTCTCAGGGTCCCCTCGCAGGTTTACTCCCCAGGTTCCAAGGTCTTGATTTAGACCCAGGTATAGTTCTCTTGACATGAACGAACAGCTGAAAGGACCACCAGATTGGTCTTGCTAGAAGCAGCTTCCTTCTTTGCCTGTTGAAGACTTGTACTCCCACAGAAAAGCACCCACACTTGCTCTGTGTCATAAGCAGCCTTCCTCAATCATTCCCATGGACATTTTGGTTTGTGTCGAGGAAATCACATGCTTTTAGTGTGTCCCATGAAGAAGCTCTTTGTATTTTGACCCTGCCCCATCATACATCCATGGAATTCAGTTCTGTGTCGGCATTATCTCCTAGCTGAAACCCTTTCCCATTACCCATCCCACTATCTCTGTTGGATCAGCAGGAGTGCACATCCCTGTCCCTGATGAAAGCACATCTGGCTCTGCTGCTACCCTTTAGGACACCACTACCTCTCTCGCTGAACTCTCTTTGGAGAAGAAAGTGAAAGCAACAAAAAAATTTGCTGATCCTGGCAAATAGAATGGAGACTGATCCACCTTTTGACTATGGTGGATCAGACTTCAACTTTGGGTTGATAAGCAAACATGAAAGTTGAACAAGCTCAAGGTGATCGCTGTCCTTTCCCACTTTGAAAGAAACACAGAGGATTTCACCCTCTCAACTCTTGAGAAGTATTCAGCAGAAGAAGAAGATTCCCAGCTTGACTCTGCTGGAGAAGTCACTACTACGAAAATTGGGCCCATGGCTTGGCCCTCATGGAACAAGCTGCAAAGGAAAGTTAGGGATTACTTCCAGATAGACGTGCTGGCACATGAGTCACTTCACCAGCTCAAGGAACTGAAGCAGTATTACAAACCCTTAGTTCAGCCTATTTCCTGTTTCCTGTTTCCTGTTTCTTCCTATCCTTTCCATTGTGTTATGACAACCTTTGTTAGATCTCATTACCTTGTGGACAGGTATACCGATACTTTGGACACCCTTCTACTTCCTGTATTAATCTCCATGACTGACACAGCCTTTCCTCTATTAAACCTAACCTTTTTCTGTACTATATGATCAGTTCCATCTTCATTTCCATTCGCTAGGAATCAACGCTGCCTTGCCTTGCTCCATCCTCATGTTTATGCCAGCCACTCTCCTCGAGGCTCTTCCCTATTTGGAATCCTCTGGCCTTGTAGTATAATCCTATACATATATAAACCCCTGGTGTAGAACTTAGCTCTTCAGCTAGTTCTACACAATATACCGCATATCTTCTGGTGTACCCTGTCTTCGGATCTCTCTGAGACTACAGACTACTCCTAAGTGCCTGCTGCTATGTTCCTAAGTTGACTATCTATCCTAGTTCACACTAGGAGAGCGGTAGCATCATAACAAGCAGAAGGGCTTGTCGATCGACAAGTTCATCCAGAACTTTGACAAGCTTTTTAAAGAGACCCAGATCAACTAGGAACACAGTACAGAGATCCTCAAGCATGTGGTAGACTTCAAAATCTACCACCACATGCAACTCCACCATCCTCTTGTGGAGGAATCCTACTCCTCCTACAAAAAAGCCTGCAAGTTGATAGGAAGAACCTTTGAGTAGATTGCCTGTGAAAGAGGACCTGGCACTCCAGAATGCATATTGTTCTACCACCTAATGAGCTCCTTTCATTGCCCTGCTCAGCACCCTTCCTATGTGCCTTCTGCTGGGGGACATCACCCTTACTACCCCCCAGGCTACCAGTCTCAGCTCCGTTTCACCCCTACTGGAGTACAGCCAGGAAGCGGTGCTCCTATGAATATAGGTGCCCCTGTTCCAGACACTAAGAAGTGTTGAAATTGTAACAAGATGGGACACCTGTCCCGAGAATGCAAGCAACCCTGATGCACAGTGGCACAGGTTCACTTCCAGGCACCAGGCTAAGCCTCAACTGAGGCAGAAGCCCACTGGAGAGACTGCCTTCAGGTGGAAGCTGATGAAGAAGTGAGCAATGCTTTAAACGGTCACAGTCCAGGAGTGACGAGAGTACTTCTGGACTAGGTATACAATCAATGACATGGACTTAGGACCTGAACAACTCTTATTTATTTCAGACACTCTTTCTAGATAGCTTGAGCAATAAGTTATTAGCACCTACCGCCTCTGAGGAAGTCTCTTGTGAGATGACCTCAGGGGCCTTAGATGCATTAATTGCTCAGGCACACATCTTGAAACCTCCCCCTATTCCCAACTCTGGTCCCCTCATCAAAATTTCTCAAAACTCCAGCCCATCTCTGATACAGGAGATGTGCTTCATGGGCAAGTCCCTCAATGGCTACTGTACTCATACAGTTAAGGCCTTGATCAACTCCGGTTGCATGAACACATTTATTGACAGAGTACGCAGAGAAGCTGTTACAACTTCTTCTTTCTTCTCGTTGTCTCTTTCTTCTCATGAGCCATGTACCTATCCTACCATTGAGCCCTGTAGGATCTAGTCTCTTCTTTCTTCTTACATCTTCTCTTATGCTTCATCAGCGTTCTCTAACGTTCTGATGTATTCTTCCAACACATCATGCTTTTTCTTTGTTAGCGTTCTTTAACGTTCTGACGTATTCTTCGACGCATCATCCTTTTCTTCATCAGCATTCTCTGGTGTTCCTCCATGTTCTTCCGATTACCTTTCATGGACTCTCTGGCTCACTTAAATAGTGTTACGACGCTACCGCTCTCAAGGCGTGAGCCAAGATAGATAACCATCAAAGAACTAGTAGCGAGCAATCAACGAGATGCTTGAGGACTCAAGGAGACGAATACACCAAGAAAGCAGGTATATTGCGTAGAATTAGCTGGGGAGCTAAGTTCTATGCCGAGGTGTTTATATACATGAGAGACCGTGCTACGAGAGGAGAGGATCCCAAAAGGGGAATGG
>JBBPNB010001029.1:0-10113 GCA_038090635.1 Rubroboletus satanas | reverse complement strand
CCTGCACTGGATTGTTGGGAGAAGCTTTGGACGAGGTCCGCATGAGTCTACAGGGGATTGTTCAATCAGATTTACGGTGCAGAAGAATATATCCACACCTTTTCGTATTTTTCAGCGAGTTTTCGAAAGAAATCAATCCTCGCAGTGGACCTGCGAGGGTAGCTCATATCGCACATCTCGCCGACCCAACGCATGATGCCTGCCTTGGCATTGCGAGTGGTGTAATTGTTCGAGAGATACTCCGCGAGCGTATCGAACAGAGCAGTGAGGAAGGCGTAGCAGACCGCTTGGTATGCCTCCACAGTAGAGGGGAATTTGGTCAAGAGGTTCGCTGGAATTGGATCGCGCGCAGGGAAACCCACGACATCCTTTTCCTCACGCAAGTTCATGTAGATTACTATGACATTCTTCTTTCTTAACTGAGCATTCATTCAGCCACCGCGTATGCTTATGAAAACGAGCAAGAAAACGAGCACCCGTTCACCTCAGTTAACATCCTTGACTTGCCGGTTCCTGAACTCTGGACGATGGAACAGAACTTGGCGTAGTACCGAGGAGTGACCCCATTGTTCTTGAACAACTTCTCGTTGTGTGTCAGATACTCGTAGAAACCATCAACAGCTGCGCCACGGTACTTTGCCTCGAAGGACCCTGACAAGCCTTGAGCTAGAACTATTCAAGGACGTTGGTCTATCCTGTGTGGTCAGATGGTAAGATGTGGAGCACTAACCCGTTTCTGTTATGGGTGCTGGTGGTTCCAGTACTGGTGGTGGTGGTTTGAGGATAGCTTCAAGTTGCGGAGTGACCAATGAGTCGTCAAGAAATATTGGACAGATATTGAAGACACGTACCGAGGTTTCGAATCTCGCGGTATGATTTACGCTTCCAAGCAGAACGGAGCATATCTCGTAACTCTCCATGGGTCTTGACCAGCTTTTTTGCGTGCTCCCAAACAAGGTATTTTGTGTCCAAGTCACCGTTAGAATATCTAACGATAGCGTCAAGGAGCACGCTATATTGAAGGCCGGAACTCAGATCGTCACCCAAATCATCTTCGACGGCGTTCTCTACCTGCTTGTCGAGCTCGTGATGAGTCGCGACGTCGAAGCGATCTGGAAGACTCTCGAGGGGCATGCTGTCGAGTTGTTGCACCAAGCCATTTGACGAGCCGCTTTTAAGTAAATCCGATGCCAACAGAGCACCCACAATCGATTGTCGACGATGGATCCACATATGCCGCATTTCAATTGTTCTCCGTAAATACAAAACGGAGCCGATGGCAGCTGCATCCATGTATTTCAATGTTCGCCATGTCCACCTTTTCATCTGTATATGAACACAAGTATCGAACGGTATTTCCGTTGGCTTTTAAATATTATTATCTGTCATTCTCCGAGTTTGAGACGGGCTGTTTGCGAGGCCATGCTGGTGATCGTGGTTAATAATTATGCACCGGTTAGTGCCGAGCTCAGAGCTGTCGGAGGTCAACTGGTCACTTTCGCTTGTCTTGCCAGGTTCTCGACAAGCTGCTTCCTTCTTGGCTCCTAGACACCGGCTACTGTGTCATAGTCATGATTGGACATCCTAGCGAAGTCCTATATGATCCTGTCAATCCGAAATTCGTATGTTCACATGCTTTTCTTGCGACGATCGCGGCGCGGTAGGAACCACTGGCTCCCAGTGAAATGCGCCAAAAACAAATGGGCGGTCTGAGGAACGCTTCTCCGCTCTTTCCCGTTCGAATAAACCCTTTTGTATGTTGCTAAATGAGATGTCGCCCAGGCACGAAAGGCATATAAAGCGTGCGGAAGGTGTGACAATAATCTTTTGAACAGTCGGCACGTCGCACCTCTCTTTTCACTGACATACTATCGACTATGTCATTCGGTGTATTATCATCCACCACTCGGACGGTGTCAGAGGACTTGCACATCGTTCTGGGCCACCTTGGTCCCTATCAGTGGTACGCGCTCGATGCCGCCGCCGCTTGCACGGCAATATGGATCCTCCTTCGATGGCTCCGCACGTCTCCTCAGCAACTCCGCACCACGCAGCTCCGAGGACCTCCAAGCGTGAGCTTCCTCTACGGTGTCGATAAGCGCATCCTCGACGCCGAGAACTCAGGAGCCGTATACGAAGCGTGGGCACAGGAATATGGTCCTGTATACGAGGTTCCATCGACCTTGGGAAGTACTAGGATCGTCTTGTGTGATCCCAAGGCAATCGCACATTTTTATGCCAAGAACGCATGGACGTATATACAGACCCCGTACAGCAAGGAATCAAGCGCGAAGTTCGTACGTGGTTGATAACGACCCTCGTGTTGTACTGTGTAGCTGATGCTTGGACCGAGTTCGGGAAAGGTCTGTTCTGGGCCCATGGAGAGGACCATAAGAGGTATATCCATCATTTGACGCGTGCCCTGGATGAAACTTTGACGGATTTCGCCAGACAGCGCAAGTCTTTGACCCCTGCTTTCAGCATCGCTGCCGTTCAGCAATTGACATCAATTTTCTACGACTCAGCATACAAGGTCAGATTACCACCACATGAACAGTGGTCCTTGACTAACGTGAATGTGAACTCGCTTAAAGGCGAAAGGAGCTTGGGATGTTCTGATCGAGTCAAGTGGTGGGGATAGCGCTGTCATCGAGGTCCAAAACTGGTGCGTTTCGTGAATCGGGCTTCCATATCCTCATAACCAATATCTGACTGCTGATGATGAAGGATGAATCACATATCGTACGCTTCTTCGTACTACCCTCTTCCTCGCGACACACCCATAATTACTGTGACACTACAGACTCGATACCATTGGACTCGCAGGCTTCTCTCACAATTTTGGCACACTCGAAGGCAAATATGCACACATCACCGAAGTCTTTGACACGTTGAACACGTCTCGCTTGACGGACTTCAGTAAAGGTCTCTTTCTCTTGACGCGGACCTTCCCTTTCTTCCTGCGGGTGCCTACGTCACGCAGGGGGCTCATCCAGAAGCTCTTCGTGACAATGGAAGAGATCTCAAATGTGTTGCTGGCTCGAACACGGGAGGAGTTGGAGATAGGTGTAGTCAAGGGCAAGGAAGAGAGGTCTATCATCGGGTTGCTTAGTAAGTGCCCTATTCCGAATGTTTATTCAATGCATGACTGACCCACTTGATTTGAAAAAATAGTCATAGGGGCGATGAGCGATTCGGAGTTCCACTTGATGAAAGATGAAGTCGTGGCCCAGGTAAATAGATCTCGTTGCAAACATATGTCGTCGAGGACCGTTGTCGACATTGGTTTTATAGATGAAAGTGTTACTCTTCGCAGGGTATGAAACGACCTCTAGTATGTGTTTCGCTGTAAATTCCCGAATGTATCTTGATTCATACACATCTCCATTCTAGTCAGCTTGACCGTAAATCCCACCCATGCTATCTCCATGCATCGACTGACCATTTTCACAGTGGACCTTGATCGAGCTCTCGCGTAACCCGGACGTGCAGACAAGACTGCGAAACGAGCTTCTCGAGCATGGTGCAGACCCGACTTACGATCAACTTACAAACGGTCTTCCCTATCTCGACGCCGTCGTCCACGAGATCCTTCGCATCCACCCGGTTGTCGTCGAGATGACACGTGTCGTAGGTCCCCACTCACTCTCTTCACACTTCCGTCGTCATCATCTGTTGTGTGTGCCGCGCTGTCGACGATCGACGATCATATGACATCTTTACAGGCCACCGAAGACGACATCATGCCGCTCTCCCAACCAGTCCGCACCAAATCCGGCGAGCCAGTCGACAGCCTAACGATCGCCAAAGGCACGCTCGTCACTGTCTCGATGGAATGCATGAACCGCTCTGCCACGATTTGGGGAGAGGACGCCAGAATCTTCCGGCCCAGTCGATGGCTCGAGGATGCGCACGGTCAGAATGGGATACCTTCCAAGGCCAAAGAAGTTCAGGGACATCGGCACTTGCTCACGTTTGGGGATGGGCCGAAGATGTGTTTGGGGAAGAACTTTGCAGTGGCGGAGCTCAAGGTGTGTAGGTGCTGGGCTTGAGCATTGATTCTTACGACGTTTTTTCGGTAGGCGGTGCTGACGGTGCTCGTCAAGAACTTTGTCTTTGAGCTGCGTGATGGTGTCGATTCCAAGATTGAAGCGGTGACAGGTTTACTTCCAAGACCAAATATTGTGGGTGAAGTGGGATGCAAGTTACCTTTGCGTGTGCAACCGTACGTTGCCTGAAGTGGTCAATCAACATGTGCTGGTGGTAGTTTCATGACATGTTAATTTCTAATATTTTAAATCTTTCTCCTTCACTTTCGTCGCTATCTGTTTGTTTTTCCTACTGTATGTACCTATATATCTCAGCATTGACAAGTCAACCGTTTATACTTAGATCTCAAATGTGTTGCTAGCCCGAACACAGAAAGTGAGAGATGGGTGTAGTCGGGGGCAAGGAAGAGAGGTCTACTATTTGGTTTCTCAGTACGCGGTTGATTCCGAATGTTCCATAGGATGTATACCTGAGACATGTCCAAACTGAATTATTATATCTCTGAATCATTAATGATCTGATTGCGTCTTCTAATGATAATTTGAACAGCAGTCAGGGGGGTGGCAAGTAGCCTGAGCGACCCGGAGTTCCACTTGACAAAAGACGAGCTCATTGCTCAGGTAAACGCAACTCGTTACTGTAAGGAGGTTGGTCACAAACATCATTCTATAGATGAAATTGTTGCTCCTGGCAGGGTATGAACCGACTTCTAGTATAGTTGTATGTACGTACCACTTTTGTGGTCACAAATGTGGAACGCAACCCCTAACCCGATGACAGGGTTAGCGAGGAATAATGAGTATTTGACAGAAATGGAAGGGGAGATAAAAGAAAAACCTACTCAATGCGACAATCATAGGAAAGGTTCTCTAGCACGTTCATCTACATGAACCTTTCATCATCATACAGAACTTCAATGAGGGTATTGCAACTGCTTCCTGTCATTGGTTCGAGGCTTGGTCCCAAATGGGTCGTGCCAGCTGTATCGCAGAAAGTTCTCTGATCAGGGTGGCCAGTGAGTGGGGACACGTGGTTGGTATTCTGGAGCGCGGGGAGATACTAAGATGCCTGGGATACAAATTCGACTGGTTTCGATTGGTTTGCCCATGGAATGGGTGATGGGCCAAGGAACGTGGTTATCATCGTCATGCAGTTATGCTTCATGATGTTTACCAGTAAATTTTTCCGTGGACGATGTTGTGTACGTTCTTGGGCAGCCAACGTGGGTGATTGCTTCGCCTTTGGACTTGAATTTGGAGAGTAATGGAACTGCGTGGTCATGATAAACTGATAAACTGGTTTGGGCTCATCATCCTCACGTGACGACATGAACTGCGCAGATTTAAAAATATTATTATTACTGTAATTTATGTAACTTGCAGGTTGCGAAGACTCGTTAACGAGGGTCACTATCAACACGATGATTTGTGCTCGTTGTATATTTCGATGCTTTAAATGGGTGGAACGCGCAGGGGACCGAATCACTGGCGCAGCAGGTCCTTACTTCGTAGGGCTCGCCGTCATTCTCATATCCATAGGAATTCTCAGTTTTTGTGAGTACACGCACTCTCGGAACGCTTGGCGTACTTAGTGTTTTCCATCCAGTCACCGTTGTGCTACCAAGCTTGCCACTTCCTTGGTTGTCGACCCCACCTTGCTTGCTCATTGCAGTCAACCTTTTCATGCACTATTACCACGTCTGTACGATTCCTCCTGGGTCTATAGATGACCCTCCACGGCATCCTGGAACTAGCTTTCTCTGGGCATCTCCGTCCACCCCAAAACGACTGTCAACTCCTGGCGTGCGTTGGTCATCTCCAGGGCTAAAAATCGTAAACGCAACCGTTTCCCGATGCAAACGGTGTGGAGTTATGCGGCCAGAGGTGAGCTACACTGTCGGTTTCTGAATATATGCATATGGTGTGCTAATGTACATCGTACTGAGAGGGCACACCACTGCCGCATATGTAACAAATGTGTTCTAAAATATGACCATCACTGTCCTGTAAGTACCCTATCTCTTTCTCGTTGTTTTGCAGTGATGACCGTTCCTCGTCCAGTGTGAGTATCCTCGTTACACGGTCAAGCATACAAGATTTAGTGCAACTAGGGGTGAACCAATGCGTGGGTCTGCACAATGAACGACATTTCGTTCTTTTCATGTATGTTCTCATTCAATCGTTTGTGTGACCATGCGGCGAATTTATCTGTAGGGCATATCTCGTTATTGGAAGTTTCTTCTTCTCCTCCCTCGGATACCCACATCTCATTGACGCACTCGGACTGAGATACATGGTGCGTTCCTCCTCCTAGTCGCTATCCGGCTATCACTGATGCTCGTCAACGCTCAGCCATGGGTTCATACCGTGCCCCAGTTCTGTTTCATTATCTCCTACATACTCTGTGTCGTAATCTGTATCTCAGTCCTGATCATGCTTCTTTGGCACCTATGGGGAGTCGCACATGGCGAAACTTCCGTCGAAGCGCAAGATCACGCGGTATATCGGAAGACTGCAAAAGGAAGGGGAGAGGTACGCGAATTCTTCTTCCAATGATGTATATATGCCTAATCGGTATTGATCGTACTCGAGACGTTCATTAATTCTTATGACTTGGGGTACGTGAATCACTTGGCCATCAGATTTCGGCTCCGTGACTAAGAGTTAACAGAGCACGCACGAATCTGGCCCTGTTCTTCAATATAGGTCCAAATGGATAGTACGCCATGTCACTTCTTTGATCAATCCTCGTTTGATAACCTGAATCGCGACTTCGAAGCCCGTTATACACGCTTTTCTTTCCGTTTAGAATTATGCCGTACACAGATGGGCATTCATGGGCAAGACGCCAAGGTCTTGAGCGACACCTCGGTGTGCGGGAAGGGGAAGAACTAACAGATGAGGATGATGAGGAGACATAGTACCGCATAAGGTGAGCCTTCGCCAAACAGCCTGTAGGACATGATGAGGAATGCCGGGGCCATATGACTCTTTGGAAATACCTCAGGGGATTTCGGAAAGTAGTTTGAGTAAAATGTCCGGTTTTGTTAACGCGTTTCACGCGCGTTCGTTCTCTGACTTGAGGATACGGTTCGATATCCGATGGTATATTACTGACCCGAGTTAACAGGGGTTACCTTTACATACACTTATCGTGGAGAGTAGGGAGTACGCACTGATCAACACAATAATCTGCCCGCACATCACGGCTCCTCTTTAATGCACGTTTCTAGCCTTTGTGAAGGGAGAGGGAAAGCAGTGATATTGGGATGTGTACGTGTACGACAGGTGAGCGAACTAGACAAGGGATAGAGGACCACACTAGATTCGGTGGGGTGGACGAGCGTGGCTTCCGTATGAGAAACTAGAGAAGCGACAGGTGACGTCTGCCTGGCAGTGGGCATCGCACCGCAACGCCACCGTCGCGCTTTTGGGGATCTTGTGTTGCAAGAAATATGGGCATGACATACCGTGATGGCGAGACAAAAGATGTTGGATGCGGGCGGCGTTCTCGACTCATGGAGAACTTTGCCGGAAGATGTACGGCTACCGAAGCGGTGGGGTGGGTCCGCATTGACTGGACATTTGACAGAATGAAGGTGGGAGGAATTATTATGAATGGGGATATAAAGAGACAGGATACTATCGCCCGCACTGACCGGCCTCGTTGTCCTCGTTGTTCGCGTTCAGAGCTGCTAGACACCGTCAACCAAGTACCAACATTTCCTGAGCTTGATCCTCACCATTGCGTGCAGAACACAGTTCATACCTAGCAACCACTGGTTTCAGCGCGCACGTTTCATCCCAGCGCTCCTCCATCGTGCTCGTCGTCTTGAGCCATCACGCCGGTGGCGAATCTCCAATTTCCACGATTATTCTTGACAACGTGTCACTCAGTCGGAAATAAAAGGTTAACATAAATTCGGCACTACCCCTTGGTCCTGCTCCGTTTCAAAACCTTGCGTCGCTTGACCCTAAACATTAGCATTCGATTCTGTTTGCTTCCATCCCTCTCCACCATGCCCCCCACTCTCAACCACCCCCCCGGCCTTAGCTTCATCGAGGACGCGGAACATCGTGTGGCCGTCCATGTCGATGCTGCAACGTACTATGGTGGCACACAGTCGTTCTCCCGTTCACGAACATATAGTCATGTACGCCTCCGTCTGTTCTCTCCCCACTCGTCTGACGTGCTCTCCCCATCTCTGCAGTCCCAACTCCATGGTTACAACCCAAAACGGGCGCCTACCTTTGAGGAGGACACGCACATGCGTCCCCGCAGAATGTCGCACGACGAGAAAAGCGTCACTGGCCCTCGCCGTTTCCTTATCGACGTCGAAGAGACCATCCGGGTCGTCCTCGACCAGGAAGACACCGACGGCGATTTCCAGATCAGTGTCACAGATGCCGGCCCAAAATTGATGGCGCTCGGAACCGCCACTAGCAATGGTTTCAAGACATTTGACATCCGAGTATGGTTTTTAGCTGTAATCACAACATGTTTGATATATTGATGTGTATATTCCAGGGAACTTATATGTTGTCTAACCTGCTTCAAGAACTAGCGTTGGCACGGGACCATAATCGGAAGCGCATCGTCCTTGATGAAGCTCGCTTGACGGAAAACCCAGTCGATCGTTTGTCACGTATGATAAAAAACTCGTTCTGGCATTCCCTCACTCGTCGCATTGACGGCGAGGGTCTTGAGATCATCACCGCAGACCCAAAGAATCGTACTGGTCGTGTGCAACCCCGAATCTATGTCCCCCACGGCGAACCGGCGATGGCGGAGTATTACCGAAGGGTAGCACGCGAGAAGCCTCACATGAACCTTGATGTCGTTGTCCTTCCCCCAAAACCTGATGACCCTCACTTCGTGAAGAGTCTCAATTCCAAGCCTGGCCTTCTCGCCTTAGCGATGAATGAAGTCGATGACGGCAAGGGTGGCCGTACACTAAAGGGGATCCCATTCATTGTGCCCGGTGCTCGGTTCAATGAGGTTTGTCTTGGCTTGTCTTACTTTTCTTTTTCTAATTTTCTTTGATATCTCAGCTCTACAATTGGGATTCGTACTTCATCACGCTCGGACTCCTGGTCGATGGCCAGGTAGCAATGGCAAAAGGCATGGTAGAACATTTTATCTTCGAAATCAAGCATTACGGCAAGATTTTGAACGGATCTCGGAGCTACTACTTGTGCCGGACACAGCCTCCCTTCTTAACCGACATGGCGTTGCAAATCTATAACCAGCTGGACCGTTCTGATACGAAGGCCAATCGTCAGTGGCTCAAACACGCTATACGAGCAGCGATCAAAGAGTATCACACTATCTGGGTCGCTGAGCCCCGGATAGACCCCAAGACAGGTCTCTCCCGATACCGCCCTGACGGTTTCGGCATTCCCCCTGAGACCGAAGCTACCCACTTTACCCATATCCTCGAGCCGTACGCCGCAAAACACGGCATTTCGGTCCTGGAGTTCAGTGAAAAGTACAATGATGGCATCCTCAAGGAACCTGCGCTCGACGAATACTTCCTGCATGACCGCGCGGTTCGGGAGTCTGGACATGATACGACTTACCGGTTCGAGAAGCGTTGTGCCAACCTTGGCACTATCGATCTTCAAGCGCTCCTGTACAAGTACGAAGTCGACATCGGGACTGCGATTCGGGAGGTGTTTGACGATGAGTTGGACCTCGAGGAGGACTTTCCTCTGGCGCCGTTCCCTCCATCGGTTGAAGCGTACGCCGATCCTCACCGTGAGCGCTCGATATCTAGGCCTCAGACTAGCGAAGAGTGGTTCGAGAGAGCAGACTTCAGGAGAGAAATGATCGACAAATATCTCTGGAATGAAAGAAAGAACCTTTATTTCGATTACGATACTGTTCAGGAGAAACAGAGCTTGTACGAAAGTGTCACAAGCTTTTGGGCACTTTGGGCAGGTTGTGCAAGCGAGGAACAGTGCTGGAAGCTGGTGTACGTTTTCAAGGGCCACCCAGTACTTCCTCATGCTGAACTTGACTTAGGTCGCAATCGTTAACGAAATTCGAAGTTCTTGGTGGGCT
>JBBPNB010001028.1:0-10116 GCA_038090635.1 Rubroboletus satanas | reverse complement strand
TGCACATATATAAATACAGGCTTGTCCTTTATATTCTCGTTGACACGACATGAAAAGAGGTGTTGTTGCGTGCTCGATCTACAAGCGAGCTCGCGTGTCGTGTTCGTTGTAATGCCTGTGCCAGTGTCCAACCATAGTAGTCCAAGAATGCATCTATCATTCGCACAGGTCCGTGCCTTATTGGAGCATAACAGCGTAAGGCTATGGGTCACTTCACATCCTCTACATTTGGAACGAGACGACTTGTCAGGGTTACTCGTCGCGTCAAACCACAGCAGCCCCCGTGAGACCCGACAACGCAAGTATGTGCGATTCGCAGATCGCCGAGAAGTAAAATTCATGCTCGGAATTGTGTGGCTCGATGAGGTTGTGTGCAATCTCGTGTGCGAGCGTGAAGAACCTAAACATAACATAGTAAAGTATCCGAAAAGAAACGACCATCAGCCATTGAAGCGAACAAAGCCGCGGGAAGTAGACAGACCAAGATATCTGTGCTTGTTGTTGGTAGCCGTTCTTGACGTCCTGGTCGTCTGTTGATGGGATCATCTCAGCTTTGCCGTCACTGAGTTGAAGGCATCAATGACACTCACGCCATGCCTCGAAATAGCGCAGGTTGAGGAAAATGCTTCCGTTCCTATTAAACGCGATGAGTCCTCCGGCCATGTCATAGAAGATGTGCAACGAGGTGATCGGAAGGTTGTATATCTGAGCGAGGGGCGTAATGACGTGTATGAACCGAGCGAGCGGATCGCGCATGCGCGTCATGAACGTGTCGGTGTCGGGCACATCTATTCATCATTCAGTAACCTAGACTTCGTCCACCTCAACGTTCTTGTCCGGTCTCACCTTTGGTGGCGAATACCCTCACGTCACCCATTTTTCCTGGCCAGATTGTCAGCTACCGGTGGTGGATGAACGAACCTCCAACCTACCGAGGAGCTCCAGATTTCCAACCTGGCCAGACGTATCACAGTAACCCTCGTTCAGGGACTCCTTGACGATCTCCATCCTCTTGCGGTTATGGAGTAATGTCCCTTCTTCGGGCTTGCATGCTTTGATTGCCATATCAACGTTGGCCCCTGAACAACACACTCATTAATTCATAATCATTGTCGACGTGTATATAGTACCCACGAATGTTACTTTGCGGTGTCACATGTCGCGTACTCCTGTCACGAAAGGATCAATGGGACATCCGTGTCAAATGCAACTCGAGCGTACTGCGGAGCCTGGGGAGACGGACTGGATCTATCGATCTCGGAGGAAGATGGTATATGAGAAACAAGCTTGCGTCTCAAATTTTGTAGCGCATTGCTGATGGCGTAGGCATTGTTTGTGGGCTCGGGAGAGGAAGGGGGAATCGGTGGACGTGTTGTTACCAACTCATTCGGAGGCTGCTCTGGTACACCGGGCGTCGTAGCTGGGGGTGGGATTGTGGGGGGCGGAGATGAGCCAGGTGCGGGCTCCCAGCCTCCGGGCAACCCAGGACGCCGCGTAGGTGACTTGGAGCGCGTCGCAATAGTGTCAGTATGATTCGCTCTGGGGGCTGGTGGTGCCGGCTGGGGGATGAGGGCCATCGAAGGGTTGGACACCTCCGATCCGATGTAGCGGCTTCTCCTGACTTCTTCCGCCATCTTCCTCTCTTGTTGCTGCTGCTTGAGAATCTTGTCAACTTATGGGACGTATGGGTGAGTCGGGAAACTCAGGGACAGGTATATGTACACAATACAGACCGTTATAGCCCCTTCGTTTCAACGCTTTCAGATCGGTAGAGAGAATCGTCATAAATAGGAGGGCATCGTTAACCTTGGCCTTCTCGAATAGTAACCGACACAGAGACGTCGCAACTCTGGTGATATAACTGAGTACCAGAGTAAATCGGCGAGGAACAAATTGCAGCAACCCACTCATACATGTCCACTTGTGCGCTGTCAGACAGCCACAGCTCGATCGGTCCCGTACCAACACGCTTCGCAGCTGCCGAGGCGTCCAGGGTACGCGTCGTCCTGCCATTTCCGAAATCAAGCGTTTTGGAGACGACCAACCTTACAAACACCTTGACTTTGAAGTTGTGCGGGCCGGAAAGCCACGAAAGAGACACTTTCGTGCGGGTGTGAGTATGCTCGTGGAGGAACAGGGGTAGCCTCTCGAGTACGAGAGCCCGGACATCAGAGGCAGTATTCGTATCCGATCTCTCGTTTGAAACTTTATACTCCTCTCGAACGACAGTGCTCAAGCGTCGCGATCCAAGCGATGTATAAAAGCCTGTAGGCGCATGGTTAGTCATGATGTACTCCACTGTAACCAAATCACAACGTTTGCGCACTTTCCAAAAGATCCTCTTGGGGTGCGGCAAAGATAGAGTCACTGAAAAGGTGGTACGCGTTCGTATCATCGGCGATGAGGATCTCACTGGGTTTCCGCAGATCGTGCAGATCTTCCCATCCTTCTTCATCCCATTCCGCCGGGGAGGTCTTGTCCAGGAACGTTTTCGAAGCTTTCTGACGACGCATACCAAGCAGGATGGGTGAGATCTTCATCTTGCTCATTGTTCCAAAGGTGAGAGCATGGCTGTTGACAGCCAGATTGCGTAACCCTGCCAAGAAACTGGGTACCAAGTAGGTGGACAACCACTGACAGAAACAGGGGCAGGACACGCACTTTTCGTACCCTCCTGAAAGCTCGTAAAACTTCTTGGGATCAGAAATCAAGATCTCCGCAACCTCGTCTATGGAAGGCTCGTTCTTCAACCCACATGCACTCAAAAACCTGTTCGCGACAGGCCCGAAATCGACAAAGACGAACAGCTTAGAATGGAATTCGCCTTTGGTACCATTGCCAAGGTAACACTGAGTAGGCGTGAGCCAGCGCAATTGTTGAGCACCTGAACCCTTCGTGGGGACGATCGGCAGCTTTGAGAGTATGGTCAACTGGGGTTGGGTGAAACCTATCACATCCTGTGAGAGAATCGAAGCGAAGTGAGAGAGGAACACTTACCCGAGATGCGCTCCGCCAGAATCTCGAACCACTGCCGCGCGATGGCTTCGTTAGGTGGCGGTGTTCTCTCCAGCAGGGAGAGGAGCATCGATGTAGGGGGGTGAGGTTGTATGCCTAGTTTACTAACCGCAGCTTCTCGACAACTGTCTTGAACGACTGAAAAGCCGAGTACTTTCCACTGAGCCCCAGAGAACACCTAGATTGGTGGATGTAACCATGTTAAAGGAGATAATATGATACTATGGGGGTAGTATACCTCGCCCAGCTTTCCTAAATGAGTGCCATCCTCACCCTCTGAGGGAATAAATGCGATATGCCCAAAGTTATCTGGATTATAATCTGGGTATTTCGAAGGGATGGTTTCACACAGATACTTGAAGGCAATCGTGCGAATAGCGGTGTCTGAGGAAGAACACAGCGTCACTGTAGTCTCCAAAGGTGGGAGGCGATGCAGCCCAAGTCGATAGAGCAGCTTGGCTATCAAGCTAGTCAGTCCCCCTTCGATGGTAGTACAAAGGCCGGGGCTAACCTTCTTCTGAGTTGTTCCGCCACTTGGACTTCTGCCCCCAGTCAAGAACGGGAAGTTGCAGTTGCCGGAAGATGTCTGTAGGCTCATAGAGCTCTCGAGCGCAATAGCGAGACTTCTTCTTGCCCGCAGCCGGCGGGGTACCTTCCCTAGGAAACGCTGCCGTCGACGCCAGTCTGGCAAGTTCCTCCGTGGCCAGCGTGTCCCGCACCTGGACAAGATAGCCTACGAGGTCGGAGATACTCCAATCTCCCGTCTTCACCATCCTAGATACACGACTGCAGTCACGGAATCAACAAAGCCGCGTAGACTTACCGATCGAAAATAAGCTGGAGATCGACATGTTTCCGGACACCAATAAACGAGAGCAGTTTCTCCATCTGGCCCTTGATAACGAGACCCGAGGGAAATTGTACCAGTGGAAGGTCACTAAACAGCGTCATGTTGGTGTTGGGGAAGTACGAGAGCTCCGGAAATGTAAGGCCAGAAGACGTTGGAATACACTTCTTGCCAGCGAACACCTTCTTCACCGAAGTATGCATCTCATTCGACAGCGAAGACCATACGCGAGACAGAATGGTCAGTACACGCTCAGCCCAGTCAATCGACTTGGTGAAGTCGTGAACCGGATTTGCCGACGTGACATCGGGTTGCGAGATGTGTTGTAACCAGTCGATGATAGTGAATTCGGCCCAGTGAAAGCCCGTCAACTCGGGAGGGGTAAAATGCTTGGTGACATTCAAGGGTATGAGGGTCACGGGAAGCGGTCCGTCCAATGGGATATGGGTACCAAGCGTCTTGGTATTGATGAAATACTGTACTGATGACAGAGGAAGTACTCTTCCGTCTGCACTGCTGAGGACCGCCGCGTTCAACAACTGTACACGTATCTGAGCCATATTGACGTCAGTGCTATCTTGCTTAAGGCCAGTCCACCATTTAAGGCAAGCGATGAGTTCCTCTTCGCTGAGAGGGTGTTGTCGTAATTCTTGCAGGACGTCGACAAAGGTTATAGGGGAGAGCATGCCTTGCGCTTGCAGGGCTTTGATGGTACGCGCACCTTCCTGGATAACAGATTGCGGCAAAACTGGGAGGTGCTTAAGGAATTTCGAGAAAACGGGGTCGAATTCCTTGATATCAGGGGCCCCACGGATACCAGTAGATGAGAGGAGCCTCAGGGGTAAAGTGGAACATCCATAGAATGAGGTTTCCAGTAACCGTGATACCTCCGATGAGGGAGTAGAGTGATGAAAGGTGAAAAATTTGAGAATATGAATAAAACGCTGAAGGAGCCAATTCTCCAACTGCTGCGGCGGACGGAAGTCCGGCCTACCGTTAGATTTGGCTGCGCCTTCCCACAAATTCTGGACGTTGGACAGTTCCAATTCGTACGCCGCGCGAGCCAGGAACCCTCCAACGTACAGCAACTCTTTGTTCCACACTAGAACAGGCTAAGGGGGTATCAGAAACCCGTAAGGAGCTGCTCACCTGCAACATTTCTGTCACTGAGAGGGGTCGTGTGAACATATATATGACCAAACAAGATGACACGCATACACGAGATCTATTGATTCACGCTCAACAGTCGGAATGAAGCGGGACGCCATGTGGCCACCGATACCTGTCGTTTGACCCGTAGCGTGTCCCTACGTAGGGAAATTAGTGAAAGGTAAACGTTGAAGAGAGGACGACGCAAACAATGAAAATCCGCGTATGCCCAACCCTAACACAACGTCAGTCAACACGCAAAGTGAGAGTTGGTATTGCGAACCCATTCAGATCCGCACGAAGACCCTGGAAAATACTTCCGTATGCCACCGGCTGGTTCTTGTCATCGGCAAGACTTTGGTCATACTCGTCCTTCCCAGTCTTCGTATGGAACATGATAAGTCTGCGTGAAGCGACCAATGGCATCGAAACACCCACATAAATCAAATCATATTTAAACCGTGCAGGAGGATTCTTCTTTGTAGACCGGAGGAGTTCAGTAGAGAGTTTCTTGTCTACCTTGACGTCCACCTCTGCGGTGAACACAGTAAGAGTCACGTTCATCTCATGTAACTCTGTCGGATCTTTGGGATGCTGTGGTGGTAACGCTGGAGCCTCAGGCTGAGGTGTCGATTGACTCGTAAAGACAGAAACAAGGGAAGAGAAAAAGCCGCCGATAGGTTTGCGAGGCTCCAAGATCTCTAGCAGTGGTCGTTTCTCCGTCCCAACAGCATATACAGCACGCATGACCTCTGCTTTGATCTTGATGGCTAGTTAGAGCTGAGGATCAGTATGGATACAGTCAGAATGGAGAAGACTCACGGTGGGATTGTACACCTTTGACATTTATGATATTCGACTGGGTGGATCGTTTCAATCCTTTAGGAAGGTCAACAGCTATAGCTACCCCAGGTGACTTCTTGACGTGGCCAATACGATAATCGTCAAAATACACGCTGACATCGTTCAGGTGAACCATGAACGTGACCGACGATGCAAGAAATCGCATAAAGTCAAACGCCGGCGGTATAGGACCGGCCTCTCGAAGCGTCATTTCGAACGTTGTCCATGGGTCGGGGGTTCCTTTTGAAGGGAGGTCACCACGACGGACATTCAGCTGATAGATGATACGATAAGTGGAAGCATCGGGTGTGCTGGGGAATAATCATACCTGATCCTTGTTATCCTTCCAATAAAATTGCATCCCATGCCCTGGAAGGAAGCTGAAGCATATGGCCCCAAAGATGTAAAATATTATACCTCCAGACGATACAAATGGATTCTCCGTCACCGAAAATAAGCTGTAGAATCCTGATCAAGTATTTCAACACCGCCATCTCGACAGAGGGGATGTTTTCACTCACCAACACCGAACGCGCCAATTTTCTCCTCATCAGGGTTTCCTTCAGCTAGGGCAGCGCGAGATGCATTAGAGAGCGGGCATTTCAAATCAAAAAGTGGGCCACTCACCGATCTTCCGTAGTCGTGTCCAATCTTCGTCTCTAAAAGTGATCCCATTGTTTCTAAACGTCCATTGGGCGACCTTGATCAAAGGAAAGTCAAAAAAGGAGTGTACCAAGTAGCGTGACGGCACCCGGAGTACTCGTACATGGGCAGACTTGAGATTAGGGAGGGACGGTACATCGATGTTTCCTGACTCGCCGTCCTTCCGACGTAGGTATGCAGCAGTCTCGAAGCGAATCTCGACTGCGGACGACCGAGCATCGTCTGAGTTCTGGAGGAGTTCCCGAAATACTGACGCCGTCAAGAATTCGAGGTTGAGAGGGTAATACCGCGTAACACTGCCAGGATCTCTCACCGGTGAACTCGCCGGAGTAGCGCGCAAGCACCTTGTCGATCAATGCACGCTGGTTAACTTCCACCGACTCATCTTGTCCAGTTAGCCACTAATACAAACGAGAGCATGTGAGAAGGTACTGGGACTCTGGAGGGCTCTGGTGGACACACCAATGCGTTTCGGTCACCAGCCATTTGTGGTAGGTTGTAAAGACAGTCTGCTAGTAGTACAGTTACGGACAAGCAAAGTCATCTAATTTTGTAACAAAAGAGTCAGAGTTTTTTAGCACAAACTGAGAGTGAATTTGGACTTGAACAGCGGAAAGGAAGCCAAAAACAGTGGTCCGAAGTTTCTCCCACGACATTTTTGGTGCCCCAAAACTTTGGCTGATTTCTGAAACATTGTGTACCCCTTTTGGGCACCATTTACAGTACAGTACATATTCTCATAATGCATATGGTAGTAATGCATTTCCATCATCTTGCATCAAATTCTTTGGGGTCCAATGTCAGGCCCAGCCAAAAAGTGTGATTTTTTGCATATTGCATAATCATTAGGCAGCTACTATTAGTGTTGCTGCAGCTTCAGCCAATAGCCAGCCTAAGCAGTAGCTGAGTGGGTGAATTAGCTGGGCAGTCAAGGAGCTGAACTGTATGTAACACATAGCTCAGGCTCAGCTTGGTTAACCAGGACTATATGTAAATTAGAGCTGGTTTGGTAGCTCTAATATGAGTTGCTAAAGTCAGCTAAGACACAACCAAATTATTGGCTGAAGCTCAACGATTCAGGAACAAGCAACTGTGCCATCTGGCCGAGAGCTGGAGTCTGAAAATCAATCTTCCACCATTACCTCCAACAACATGCTTTCACCTCCCATCTTGACTCCACCTAACACTGACTATATTCACAATTTTGCTATTGGTTTTGCCTGCTTTGTTGCATTCTGCAGTCAAAAGACAATTGAAATCATGTCTCAAGCCCAGCCCCAGCCCCAGTCCCAGAGAAGACATGTAAACTAGTCGCCAGAGGAGATCCATCTTCTCCTCAATTTTCTCATCAAGAACCAATCCAAGATGGGTGATAGTGGCTGCTTTCTGCCATCAGTTGTTACAATGCTACTGCTCTCCTAGCGTAATGCCAGGATAGATAGTCAACGGAGAATGTAGCAGTAGGCACTCAGAAGTAGCCTATGGACTTAGAGAGATCCAACCAGAGATATGCCAGAAGATATGCAGTATATTGCATAGAACTAGCTGGGGAGCTAAGTTCTACACCAGGGGTTTATATAGGTACAAGGCATGCTACTAGGTGAGAGGATTCCCAATGGGGAAGAGCCTTGAGGAATACATGAGGCATGACATGAGGATAACACTAGGCCAGGCTATGTCGGCTCCTAGCAAATAGGAATGAAGGTGGAACCGACTACATGGTAGGAAGAGGAAGGTTAGGTTTGATGGAAGTAAGGCTGTGTCAATCGCAGAGATTAACACAGGAAGAGAAACAGTGGTCTGAAGTAACAGTATTCCTGTCCACAAGGCAAGTAGAATGATTGGAAGGGGTTATCGTAAATAATAGGAGAGAATTGAAGTAACCGGATATGGGCCGAACTGACAACTGTAACAATAGCCCCATCTTAAGGGGGAGACACCATACTCCCAAGACTTCAACAAGAAATCCCCATAGTAGGCATCAGGATCAGAGTCTTCTAGACCATCTTGGAAAGGACAACCAGAGGCGAGATGGCCTGGTTGTTGACAGAGAGAACAACAATGACGAGGACAGTTATATTAGAGATGACCAGAAGTGGCCTGCTGACAAAAGGGACAGTGATAAGAGGGGAAATTGGGACGAAGATGCCCAGCAGTTCCGCAGTTGTAGCAGCAGATAGGTCTGTGGGTGGCAGGGCCCAGGGGTAGGACGAAGGGGTTTAGGAGCGATCTGGAAGGTTGTTCAGGTGGAGGGTGTTACGACGTTACCAGTTCTCCTGGTAATATCAAGAGTTGGTAGTGCGATAAAGTCTAGCAGTAGGCACTCCAAAGCAGCCTAAGGTCTTTAGAGAGATTCACCGTAAAGGAATGCCAGAAGATACGTGGTATTCACATAGAACTAGCTGAGGTGCTTAGTTCTACGGCCGGGTCTTTATATACAGGTACAAGAGTGCTACGAGGCCAGAGAACCCCTAAAGGGGAACTATCTGGAAACCGGTTGGCACGAGGTGAAGGGGAGGCATAACAGGATAACGGAGAAACCTGGAAAGGGAGTAATGGTGCCGGTCCTCATGTAGAACGTGAGGCGAAACGAGGACTGAAGTAATGATACATCAAATGGAGGCGGAACGGAACATATCATCAGTCCGAAACGTTGGAACGTTGGCTGCTTACGGTAATCAAGAACGGAAAGGTGGTATGATGAGGTTAGGAGTAGGAGGAAATGAAAACGGGTAATAGTCGTAGGGTGAACGTTGGGTTGTAACAATAGCTCCCCCGTAAGGGGAAAGCATCCTGCTTCCCACAAACTCACCATACGTCTCAATCTCGGTCAGGACCAGATTGATCCCCGGCATTGACCTCGTAATCGTAGGCGTTGGCGGCATCCCATTCTTCCCAGCCTCCTCCCGGTTGGTGTCTGACCACTCTGGAGCAACGGCCAATGAGGTGTCCACGGCGGCCACAAGAGGAACATTGTCGATGGGGACAGTGGAGGATAGAATGTCCAGGTGCGAGTCGGTTGCAAAAGGGGCAGCGAGTGGTTGGGTAGGCGGAGCGAATATGTCCTTCGTTTCCACACCCAAAGCAGAGGATAGGAGTACCAGAGGAAGGAGCGCGGTTTTCATCGGTGTGGGGAGGGGAGCGATCTCGGTGGGGAATGGAGAGAGGGGGGATAGTCTGGGCTCGCTCCATCGCTCTGCGGATGATGGCGTTGGATTGGAGGAAGCGGTTTCGTCAACGAAGGGTGCGCTGATGCGAAGGAGGTGCAGCAGCTTCCTCCGCAGGGCGAGTGAATTGATGGGTTGGTAGAGACATGGGGGTGGACGAGTAGGAGGAATTTGAGCGAGAGGAGAGGGGAGATCGAGGGGATTGGACACCGTTGGGAGTGATGGATCGGCGAGGGGTGGAGGGTTCACGGGATAGAGGGAGAGAGGGAGAGGGGGTGGAAGAAGGGGATTTGACTGGCGAGGTAGAGAATGGAGTTGAAGGTCACGGATGGGTGGCAAAGGATTCTTTGGTGGTCGCGAAGTCTTGGCTGGCGGTGGAGAAGCGAGGGGGGATAGGAAGGGGAGCAGGGGAATAGGGGGGCAGTATCGGAG
>JBBPNB010001027.1:0-10117 GCA_038090635.1 Rubroboletus satanas | reverse complement strand
GGGGGTCATTTACTACTGAAGTCTTGTGCATCACCTAGTCTTTTCATGACTCTTTTTTTTTTTTTTTTTTCTTTTTTTCTTGTTCCTCGCTTCCTCGTTGAGGTACCCACGGTCTCATCGCAAACAAGACGATCGCGTGAGGTCATATGACTCCACGAGTCGCGCTTCGTACTAGAGCGGCCCTTACGGGGGCTCGTGATCAACGCATACCAATTTGGTCAAGTTCAGCTTGCATAGCCATAAGAGGTCCCGGTACGGACAGAAGCCGCGACGACCGCCATCCGTCCCTCGACGAAAAGCGGAGCCAGAGAGTCGGAATGGAAGCCGGACTGGGCCGCCTGAATACCGCAACCACGATACATGATACATATATCTATATCTATATCCACCGCATGCGGGAAGACGTGGCGAAATAAGTTATAACCTTGTTTTTTTTGTTGTTGTTGTTGTTGTCGTTGTTGTTCTCAAGCTAGGAAACGAAGATTGAGGATGGATGGTCGTTTTGTCGTCATGCTTGCCTAAGCCTTCTTCTATTCGCGACCGCGGCGGATTGGGGCTAACTGAAGCCAGCGACGTTTTCCGGTGTTTGTATGGGGATGGAGGTTCCGTCGGAAGGCGCCATGCATGGCTCTCTGGACATGCATCGTCATGATGACTACAGTAACTCACAGTCTAGGACGACAAGGTTCGGGTATGTACATTGAAGCTTTGAAGTCCGATTCAGGATACATACCGACATGGTCGAACACGAATCTACCATCCACCCCCCCCGTCGTCTATGCATGAGGCATCCCGCAAACCAGACGGCGAACCTGTCCGGCGTAGACAAACCCCCTCCCCCCCCCCGACGAGTTACAGTAACTCCGATCGGAATCCCGGACAACCCACTACTACGACACGTCTTTCCCCCCCGAGGGCATTCTTCGCCGGTCACCCCGAGCGTCACGGTGTCGGAACGTTGCCCAATTCTGAAATGATCTGACTGGCCAGGTCGGATCGTCCACTGCCCCTCCATTGGGCCACACAGTCGGCATCGGGAAGAAACGCGCCAAGGACGATACGGGTCCAGTATGTACATACAGTACGTATTGCTTGTGGAGATCCTTTGTCGGCGCAATCACCAACAACTATTGGACGTCAGGATGCGATATGACCGTGGATCCGCAGGCTCAAGCGAGAGTCGGTATACGAATCAAAACACAAACCGGTCGCGATTCCGTCCGATACTCTAGGAACTTGATGCCTAGATGTATTAGATAACGCCCCCATGTGCCATCCGATCGTCCTCGTTGGATCTCGCGATGTTCATGACGCCGTGCCTCGCAACTGAGCTAACGACGCTCTTCTTGCAAGGACAAGCCAGTGATAGTCGTTTGCGACACAAGATAATAGACAAACGTCCTCGCAAAAAAAAGTACTTCTACTAGTACATATAGCTCGTTTTTGACAACAGATAAGCGTCTCGATATCGGTTTCGAATCAAGGGGTGAAAACAAGCGGTCAAAGCAAGGCTATAACATCGTCAAATCGTCCAGCGCGTGGGTGCATCAGTCAATCAGGATGTCAGCACTGAGGGAGAGAAAAAAAAGACAGGCAGGTTCAATATTATTCCTCTTTTATACCAGGTCCATGGGCATCACCATTTGGATCTAGTGGGTCCTGGCCAATGCCAGCCTTACCCCGCGTGATCGGCGACGGTCGTCGGCTATCATCCACCATGGAATCCGCGCGGGGTCGCTTGCGCGATAGGGGTGAGATGAGCCCCGTACCATTCGTCATACTCTTATCCATGTTTCCACCACCTCGCTCCGAAGGACTATAGTGCTCCATATCTCGGTCGCGCTCCCATGATAGACCGTCTCTCCCATTCACGGGCGGGAGCGTCATGTGGAGTTGTCCACCAGGTTGTGGCGCACTGTGTGACAGGAAATCGAGCCAACTCGTGTCTCCAGAGTGTCCTGTAAATGATTGAGTTTGCGCAACGATGAGAGATGGACGGGGATTACCTGATTCCTGCTGCGGTGGTGGCGGTGCTTGTGAATGTTGTTGCGACGAAGCATGCGAAGGCCAGTCTAATGGAGCGAATTGGGATGTCTGTGTTGGTGGCGACCGTTGATCGTCACCATTGTCCAAAAACGCGGAAAGCAAATCTGGAGATTGCTGGGAGCGTGCGCTGGAACCATTTGGTTGTTGGCCAGACGATATATTATGTCGCATTAGCTGGTGATAAATTCCTTGAAACTGGGCATCCTGATGTTGGGGGTATGCGGTCGATGATCGTTGATTGTACCCGGCAGTCCGTGATATTGGGGCACCTCTCGAGGACGATGGAAAGTCAAAGGACGATGAGGGCAGAAATGGCTGCTGCGGACTGGGGGCAGCGGGGCCGACGTAATTGTAAGACAGTTGATGCGAGGTCTGGCCGTTCTGTCGGTAGTTGTTCGGTGGGTGCGCGGAGGTAGGAGAAGGGAGGTAGCCGCCGTTATAGATGGAGTCATCGGGAGTAAGTTTCGCGTTACCACCTGCGCTGACGTTAGGGGCTAGACGAGGCTTCTTTTGAGAGCTAAGATGATTGTTGGTAGGGATCAACCGACCAGAAGAGGTGTGTCGTTCCGTTGAGATAGGAAGCGAAGAAACGCCACTTGCGGAGGGCAGTTGTGTAGAGTGGTGAATGGGCATGGGTGGTTGAGGAATAGCCATGGGTCGGTGGAGCGGATACTCGTTCATCTACAATCGGGGAATTAGTATGTGACGAGCGTGCAATGCCTTGGGTACACACATCGACGTTCAACCCCAATTCCCCTGCCGGAGGAGGAACGAGTTTGCCGTTGCTACCATACTCTTGTTTCATCTTTGGATCCGTGCGTTTTTTGTTTCCGCTACGTGGGTTGGTTTCGGGGTCGTCGTCGTCCACATCGTCATCGTCACCATCACCAACGTCGTCGAGTTTGGTGTTCGCGTTGCTAGCAAAGTCGTGCGGAGTGCGTGTGTCCTTTTCTCCGTCATACTGGGGGGAGGTAGATGAGAAATGGTCTCAAGTGATGTGGGGGGTGACGTACTCTGACATGGCGCTGTACGATGTCGTGAATGTCACCGGAGCAATATTGGTAAAGTTTCAGATGATGACCGGCGCGTTCCTCTGGAAGATATGGGGATGAGAGGAGGAGGATGAAGGAGGGAAAGGACGAACCGAATATGATGACGGCGACATCGACTGAGCAAAGAACACCGAGCTCGTAGGCCTTCTTGAAGAGGCCGTTCTTGCGCTATGGATCAATGACAAGGGGAAGATAATAATAAGTGCCAAGCCGGGGAGGGAACAAAAATAGCCGAAAGGCTACCTTTAAAAAAGTGACTGAGCGATTACGCTCGTGCTATGTATAAGAAGCTGTTAGCGATTTGGAGTCAAAGATGGAACAGGGAGGGATGCAAGTAAAATTGGAGAGGACGGGGGTAGAAGGAGATGCGAGAATAGTCGGTTATAACCAATGGAAGCGGGACGTACGGTGATGGGCTGTATTTCGATCTTTCTCCTACCCATTTCTTGAGGGGGAAGTGCGCGAGGGAGGAGAGAGGGATGATGGGAGTACGGGTCAAAGAGGAGGGCGACGAGCAGTATGGATGGGAGTCTTTTGGGTGAGGGTCTTTGAAGTTTGTATCTTTCCACTGGCAGCATGTAATTATTCCGAGACCGGGTGCCGAATGCAAGCAACAACTGCAAACGGCGCTCATCAGATTCAGTCACAGATCCGGGTTTCCAGATCGCGATCTCCGGTCCAATACCACCCATTCCGGATCAGCCCCGGATTCGCCCGTAATTTCCGTTCTGGGCAGGAAGTACAACCCTGGGGTCACTCCATTTACCGAATGAGGAAGGCAATGTCCTCCCGCTCTGTTTCCCACTGCCCGCGTTGGCCTTCTCCGCAGCACTGCAGATCCTTGACTTGACCAGCGAGTACTCGACTGAGCCTTGGATTCGGCCTCGAGTCGTTCCTCGCACACATTCATATCCACCACCAGCCGCCTTCCCAGCTCCTTTCATCTCCATGCACTCCTCGGGGGATGCATTTCACACCCTTATCATTCTCCATGTGTCGCCTCCATGCCGCTGACTCAGCCCATCAAGGGATGACGGGCTCCCGTGTTCACCAGGCTGGTCATTACGACCGTCATCACTCAGATCTGATAGGAAGGTTTGCATGCGTCATTTGTTTTCTACCCTGCAACCCTTTTTCACCACCATCCTAGCCCATGCCATGTGCCTGATCGAATGCGGTCATACCTCCAAGCGACGTCCAAAGATCGCTCGGGGCTGCATATGAACCTCAATTTATCTCCCTGCGCCAAAAATAATAACCTCAAAATCCTCAATTCTCCTCGTTATTTATGCTTCCCTGTATTTTTATCCATCTTGTTTAATGCGACGGAGTTAGAGACGAACACTATTTCCCTGGACGACTGGATCGCGAACCGCCCCCTCTCGATGGACGGTCTTGATCAGCGCACACCGGCGCCCATATCGTTGCATACTGCATGTTGTGTTGCGTGATGTGTAATCGTGTTCAGCCCGGCGGCCACTCGCTGCGCTTCCACGCACAGTCTTCTAGCATGGTGAGACAGAACCTGCCTCCTAGCGCTAACCTCTGACCGTTCATTCGTCTCCAATCTTCCCGCGCGCACACTTCTTCGCCGTGGATCAGGGTCAACGGTACATCCTTGCCCCGCGAATAGTATCCGGTCGATAGGGCTAACTCAAATAGGAAACGGCCAAGCCAACTCGGAACGCTCGAAAAGCACCGCGTCGAAGAACCGTGTGCCGGTGCTCCCCCCCCCCCACTCCGCTCAAGATATTTCAGGACACACAGTCGTCCCTCGCGACCATTCTAACGAGGTCGGTACATTTTTTGCGGCTATTTAATGACTTATTTTTGCAGCATTCAGGGTAGTTTGGCAATGGTTGTGTCATTCCTGAGGCTCGCGGGTGGATCGTCTCTACTTTTAACCTTGAAGCCAAAATGGACGGGTTTCGTGAAAAATACTTGTAGTACCCCTCCTTCCAGAGCAATCTGCATGCCAACCGAATGTGCAATGGGTTTCTGCATTGGGACAGCGTCGTGTCCCATGTTGCCCCCTCCAAGACTCCATGTCCACACGCCCCTCTCGAATGTGAACTCTGTCTGGCAGTGTATGACTCAGGGATCCGTTGCCAGATCATTCTGTCACCGCGTTCGCGAACTCGTTCCGATCCTCCGAGCCTTGTGAAAACCATTTCGTCCGGGTACAATGTTTCTCCGTCACGTACTTACCCACAGCACTCGACTCATGGGTGACCCATTTCCATATCTAGGGTGCTTTCAACCTCGGAGGTCCGGAGAAGAAGAAGAAGAAGAAGACGAAGACGACATATGTACCCATCATGGTCTCAGAACTGGCAAGTGTCAGCGTGTATTGCCTATAAGCTGTGTCTGTCGTCGATGCAAAACTGCAACAAAACAAAAAAAAAGGGGGACCGCGTGCGATATTATTTGATGCTGGCATGGTCCATGTGGTGCGGACATGTGTGAAGAAGGGAAACATAAAAAGGGTAGTATGAACCCTCCAAGCTCTCTTACATCCCCAACGTGACAGCGTTGGCTCCGTTGGTTCGTGGATCCCACTCGTACACAAGAAAACCCCCACGATCGGGGTTACGACGGGTGTCCCTGCATGGCACATCCTATCTGAATCATGACCTCCAAAGACAATCTTGGAAGTAGGACCAATTAGGAACGAGGCGTGTGAGGTTTTTGGCCAAAGGTCCGGAGAGAACATGGGGGGGGGCGAGGAAGGGCATTGGAAAGTGGTCGACGCAGAATCGCTCGGACCACGTTCATAACGGCTTCTGATAACCACACTCTCCTCGAGGCATGACCTGGCCGCTGTAATCAAGATAAGGTAGGACGTGCCAAGCGGGCTGATTGATTTGCATGGAAGGCTTCTCCTTGGAAAGGGTTGAACGCGGGCCCATCGAATGCGTGTTCGCGCCGTCGCATGCACGCCTAGCAACAGGTGACTGATCCATCTGTGGTGTTTAGATGTGAATGTCATCATCCAGAAGAAAACGATGGCTAGATATGATGGATACGTTATCGCTCCCATTTCAGGGACAGAAAAAAGAAAAAAAGAAAAGAAAAAAAAAAGGTACCATACAGGAAGCGGCAAGGATCGTTTTCCGTTTCTTCCTTTCATCCTACTCGTCGCCAGCTGCTCCTCATATTCCAAATCGAAGCGTCGTTCGTTCCCATCGGGAGCACTCCACTGTGCATCACTCGACCGAGTTCGCCGTCCGGAACAGAGCGAGACGGAACAAAGCGAAACAAAGAAACTGATGGATCTCTATCTCTGAACCCATGGCAAGTTGGTATCGGCTCTGTGCTACTGTACGACCTGGATTTGTAGACTGCAAGGTCAAGCGTTGTCAAACGGTATACCAGTCTGTTGACCGGCGATTCTCACGACGGTGGGAGTCATCTCCTCAGAATGGTGGTGCCATCCGATCGTCGGTGCTGCGATGCCGTTTGCGCGTCATTGATGATCCGGACTACAACGTACGTATGGATGTCAGTGAGAGAGGCATGGTGGTGGTCGTGGTCGAGGTATTGTTCGCGTGCCCCTCTGGCCGACCGTTCCACGAAGATGACCGCGTTGGCAGACCGGACATTGAAAACCTATTTCCAGTCGATGCCAGTCCAACATTCCATCAGCACACCGACGAATGTCAGCCACGCCATGGTCAGTGCACGGCTTGTTGTCATTTCGAATGCAGCGGCCCACGGGCCGGGTGCAATTGCGCAACCAGGTAACATGCCATGCCGTGCCGAAACCACAGTCGGGGTGGTTGTCCGTTCCGGAAGTTGACAGGTTCGTTGGGTGACATCTCCTGAGTCACACCGTGCTATTGTTTTCTGACCTCTGAAGGAAATGGTCATCAGACCCATACATGAATGCATGACCGGTGACCTCTTGATTCGGAGTGAGGCCCCCCCAGCCCCAACTCCGGCCCCATGTATAGTAGCCACGTCCCTGAGAATGCGTGAGATTGACAGGTCCGTTCACAGGCCTGGGTTCGTGCGGAGAAACGCACTCCATCTCTCCGAGTCGGTACGCCGCACAAAAAGGCAAACGTCCTAGGCTGACTGGGTCCGACTCCGAACCAGCGGATGGCGTGTTTGTCAGGACCCGCGGATGGCAACTTGGGCTCGCGTGTGTGCTCCAGGGACAAGGGATTTCACATCGAACCTTGCTTCGCTTCAAGGTGTTCCCGGTATCTTGCAATTGACTCCTCGTGCAATGCCTCACGGCATCGCATGCCGAGTCTGATTGATTAAGATTCCCGAACGATACTTGCTATGAACGCGGGTGAAGAATCCTGCCCATCTCAAGGTAACAATAGCATGATCCGATTCGTACCGACAACACAGCGTGATGCTAGCTCAGCCTTTGCGGCTTGCCGCGAAGCATCACGAACGTCGCGCCATACATAGACAAACACACACGGTACGTTTGACTTTTCCTTCATTTTGCCATATGCATTCCCTGTCGTCCTGGTGGTATTTTCCCGTTACCGGCGAGCGAATTGTGCTGCGTTTTCCAGGGTCAGACTGCTGCTGTGTATGGTCATATTGGGGTTGTTGTGGGGCTTACTCAGGGACTCGTGATATGATGGATCAAAAGATCTTGGAGGTAAGGAATGATACATGGGCGGAACAGAGATAAGAGAGGTGATGATGGTACCTTTAGGAGGCATACATATGCGTATTCGACCGCGAGTCTGAACAGTACACAAAGTATGTTGCATGTTCCAAGATACAACAATACGACGATAGGAAGCAAGAACAAACTCCGGAAGCGTCACCGGGAACAAAAGGACGAAAGACGACAACGAAGCGGCCATCTGCCATCAGGAGAGAGGAGTGAGAGCCAAAAAACGGCGCCGAGTGATAAGGTGGGATTCAGCGCCGCAGTACAACATGCGTTGGTTGGATAGGGGGATGAATTTAAGGTTAGGTTCCCGAAAAAATGCAAATCACATGCCCATCAGAACTTACTGCTGCTCGCTTGGCAAAACATTTTCCTACTGCGCGGGATGCGCAGCTGGGGGAGTCAGAGTTCCAGCAGGCTTTCAAAGATGCGGTTGTGGGAGCGTGAGACCAGCCGTGAAGCACATGAGAGAACAAAAAAAAAAGAAGGACGGCTTACGGGGGAATACGGGGGTGGACTTTGATCCATACCATTCGTTGCGCCAGCGTTCTGGGTACCTTTTGTAAGCGCATGTCGAGGAGGTGGAAGAACGCCCAATTCCTGGGTTCGAACAAAGGGTGCGGTGGTCTGCGTTCGGCCCGAGGGTGCGATACTCTGCGCTTCGCCCGGGGGTGCGGTTCTCTGCGCTTGGCCAGGGGGTGCGATTCTCTGTGCTTGAGTCGAGGGTACCGTGGTCTGCACTTGTCCTGAAACTGCGGTGCTCTGCGCTCGGCTTGGAAGTGCGACTCTGTGCACTTGGCCTGGCGCTGCGGTGCTCAGCACTGGGCTCGTGGTCGCCGGTCTCTGCACTGGGCTCGTGGGCGCAGGTCCGGGTCTCTGCACTTGACCTGGAGTTGCGGTGCTCTGCACTTGGCTCGTCGGCACGGGTCTCTGCACGTGCTCTGAGGTTGGAGTTCTCCGCACATCGCCAAAAGGTCCAGTGTTCGTCATCTGTTCTGAAGGTGTGGCTCTCTGCACCTGATCTTTGGATGCGGTACCCTTTGCTTGCTCAGAGAGAGGGGTGCTCTGCGCCGGGTAATGCCATCCCATGTTAGGTGCGCCAGGCCCATAGGACGTCTGCTGTCCCTCTTGCCATGACGGATACGATTGCGGATACCCGCCCGCACCCGAGAAATTGGACACGACGACCTTGGAGGACGATTTGGCGTGGCGGCGGCGACGACAGGCAAAGATCAGCATGCTCAGGACCAGGAAGATCAGCGCGATGGCACCTGCCAGTGCATGAACGGTAAGCATTCAGAGCTACCTATTCGAACAGCGCAATGAAAAGGGTGAACAGACCGACTGCAATCCCAGCTATCCGCCCGGGCGACAACCAATAGTAATAGGGGGCATTGGTGTTATCCAGAGACTGGGCGTGCACGACACTCTGCTGGGTGGCCATGGCGGCGAGAACGAGGAGAACTGGGACAGGGACATTGCCGGTCGACGGGCGCAGAGATGCGAGCATGTCCTGTAGTCGTCGAGGTCAAGTTCAACTGCTCTGAGGGCCGAAAGTTGAGGGACTCCTCAAACGGACTCAGCGGTGGCGGAGGTAGTCTCCTATACATTTTCTCGATCGAACGGCGCAGCATTACTGCAATATCCGCCGTTCGATCAGGGGAACTCGGACCGGCCCGGACCAAGGGGCGCCGGGCCGACACATGTCTTATGCAGAAGTTGGTTCCTTTCAATCCTTGACATAACCCGACTCACTCGCTGTCCTACTTCTCAATCCTACACAGAATTCGCATTGGATGGGTCCACAACGCAATGGGATGTCAAGAAACCAGTGGGTACCGGATATCGTGAACGTTATTTGCAACACCACCTTTCCATCCGGCCGTCTCAGCGACTGGATAGCCTTGATATTGTCCTGTTGGTGGTTGCGTCGCGGCTAGATCTGTCGGGCTACCAATCTTGGAAACAGATTTCATGCACCCTACTTGTCCCATGCTCGACCCGTTGAAGGAACCTGATCTATTCAATGCTTCGCTCGAAGATACGACACAGCCCACATATGCCGGAGATCCCCCTACTTGCTCTTCAACGAGGACAAGGAACTTTTGATCGTGAATGAAAGACGATATTTTGTTGCCTAGACCCTGGTCCAGTTGGACTCCCGAAGTCCAGAGAGTGTTGAGAATTCATGTTGTATATTTATGAAAACCACCGAAGGTCGCATCGCGCACAAATGAAGACATTCCCGTTGAGGATGTTGTTACTGGTCTAGATCATCGGTATATTTATCATCGGATGCGCTCTATCACGGCAATAGACACTCACCATTATGTTGTCCGCTGAATCGCGTGAGGCACTCATCAAAGCAGCTATCCAA
>JBBPNB010001026.1:0-10118 GCA_038090635.1 Rubroboletus satanas | reverse complement strand
TAGTATCTTTCGGCAAAGATTTTCCCCTGCCCTTCGCTCATCCTGGCAAGGGCAATAGCGACCGCCTCTCCTGGGGTCAGTCTTGCCGATTTTATCTGATTGTAGGCCTTCATTGCCTTGAGCCACCAGTTGGCATCCTCGATCTTTCCAGAGAAATCCTTGGGAAGCGCTTCTTTTCCCATATTGTCAGAAGTGTCTGAGTCGTAGTCGTCGTCTGAGTCAGGTCCAGGTAGGTGAACGTCGGGTTGAGAGGGAGATGGAGGTCTAATGGATCGAGTGGGGTTAAAGGTGGAGGAGGGACCCAGTTGCCTAGTCGGGGTGGGGGAAGGGGAGACGAAGTGTTTGTCGGAAGAATCAGATGGCGGGGCGATGACTCGGGAGCGACGAGATCGGGATGCTTCGTTCTGCCTGATGGTGGCAGCGGCCCTTTCTTGGTTTAACTGGTGTAGATAGTACTGTCTATCCTCGGCCGAGAGGTTAGGGTCCTGAAGGATTTCCTGTAGGTTGGAAATGTTGGGCAACGGCATAGTAGGGTTGCGTGTAGAAAGTTAAGCTAGTTCTTTTGTTACGACGCTACCAGTTCTCCTGGTAATACCAAGAGACGATAACGCTACTAGACCTAGTAGTAGGCACTCAGAAGTAGCCTAGAGTCTTAGAGAGATCTTTAGAAGGGGAACGCCAGGAGATATGTGGTATTCACATAGAACTAGCTGGGGTGCTAGGTTCTACGGCGGGGTTCCTATATACTAGTACAAGGGTGCTACGAGGCCAGAGATCCCTATAAGGGGACTCGTCTGGAAACCGGTTGGCACGAGGTAAGGGCGAGGCATACTACGGTAGCTAAGGAATCTGGATAGAGAGTAAAGATACCGGTCCTCGTGTAGAACACGAGGCGAAACGGGGACTGGGGTAATGGTACATCAAAAGGAGTCAATACGGGGCTCGTCATCAGTCCGAGATGTTGGAACATCGGCTGCTTACGGTAAGGGGGAACGGAAAGGCGGTAAGACGAAGTTAGGAGTAGGGGGGAACGAAAATGGGTAGTAATTATACGGCGAACGTTGGGTTGTAACAGTCTCTATGCTAGGAGAGCAGTAGTGTTGTAACAGAACTGGAGTTCTGAGAGAAACTATATCTTTCTCATCCTGATCCCAGAAGAGGGCAGCTGTTATGATGCTACCATACTGTAGGTTCTGGACCAGAGGTGAAGTGTAGAAAGAGACTAGTAGCAAGCTGTCTGAAGTAGCTCAAAGACTCGGGAGTCGAACCGTTATGCCAGAAAGTATGCAGTATATTGTGTAGAACTAGCTGGGAAGCAAATTCTACAACTCAAGGTTTATATAAGTTACAGGATTGTGCACAGACCAAGCTATGCGTGAAGATAGGCTACTTAAGAATGAGAAAGAGCCTCATGGAGGCCAGCAGACATATCATGAGGTGATGGGATCAAAGAGGCAGCACAGTTCAGAAAGAAAGTAAGGAACCGGTCTAATGGTACATCAAAAGGGGGACAGTTAAACTGTCAGGACAAAACAGTGGACAAGGACTATGTTAATCTTGGGAGATCAACACAGGAATGGAATAGTGGTCCGAGGTAGTGGTACTACTTGTCCACAAAGTGGGAAAATAAAGGTTAACACTTTAATATTCCAATTCAAAAGGAATAAGAGCAGACTAGACCATTGGTTTGTAACAATTGGGAACCATCATGTTTAGTGCAAAACATGCAAACATTGGGACAGTTTTTTGAGCCACTGTATATACTATACTTGCATACCTCATAGCTTCCTCCCTAGCTTTATCCACTTGTATTCCCAGGCTCTCTCAGTGCTCCTGAATATTAAGATGGCCCACTTCATCTCCTCTCCTCATTCCCCTCACCAGGCTTAGTGTTAGCCTGCAAGTTAGTCTTGGTCCCTGTACTGGACTTCCTATGCTCAGGCAGCTTGCATGTTTACAGACTCATAGAATCCACAGCAAATAGTCAAGTTCTACTGTTGATGACCTCAAATCAAAGAGGCTCAAGCTGATACACAGATTGAAACTTGCTTAGAGACAAGAAGTTAGTAGGGAATCCCAACAAGAACTTGACTGAAGTTTGGCATTGGGGATGCATTCAATATATATATACTACTTGTTCATTGGTACATGTTTGTGCTAAGCTATGCATAAGGCACAGGATATGATGTTGTGAAATATTCTAAAAGTAGCAGTAACCAAACAAGAAGCATGATACAATGGAAGAGAAGAAACAGGGATTAAGTACAGCCTTGTACCATGAGGTGTGGAGCCCACAGCAGCTATATAGTCTCAGATTCAATCACACAGTCACATGTACTAATGTCTCATGATCATGTGCACTTGTCACATATTACAGTTTTCCCTTATATGCACTCATTTCTCCATTACTTAGAATCATACAGACTCTCTCTCTTCTCATGCTTATTTCATACTCCAATACCAAGACTTGTTTAAGCATACAATTCCTTCCCCTTAGATTCTGTTCATTTTCCTTTTACTATCTGTCTCACTTTCCATTTTCCCATGCTTTCTTTGGAAGGTTAATGAAGGTCAATGAAGGTCAACAATGCTCTATTCCCATGGTACTTGCAACTTTCCCACACTTCATTTCTTCACCACACTTACTGTACTTTGTTCCATGCTTCATTAGCAAGGCACATTGCCTTGAGTTGGCATTCTTCACTTAGACTGAGCTGCTTATCTGCTGGTATCCCAACAAGACCTGCCAAAGTCTTTCATTTCTGACAAAGGACCTTGCCTGTAAGTAAGAGATTATCCACCATTGCTTTTGGGACCCAAAGATCTAGTATTTTGGTAACCTCTGAATGGAGTGTCTGATGAACTCATTTGACTGATCAAGACAAACTCCCACTGGCCTCATACCCTACTTGCCAGGCTGCCTCATGCTTAATCCATGCTGATATTCTTGGCTGCTTGAGTTGAAGGGAGGGATAGATTTCGTTGAAATACACAGCTGTCTTCATCTGATTTTTGCTGTTTTTGTAATGCCAATTCAGAACATCAATTCACTACTTGGGTGCTGGATTGTCTTTCTTTTGAGGTTTCTTGGGTCATGCATGCTGCCCTGTCTAACTATTGGCCATAGTGGCAGCCTGTCCATGATTTACAGCAGACTTACATTCAATCACTTGAGTTTTAAACACTGAAAATTTCAATCCATACAATTGCACTTCTTCAAAGGAGTAACACTACACTTAGCAAGCTCTGTCAGCCTTTGCACAATGGATTTTTCCTGTCCATCAAGCTTCCTGAGAGCACTCTTGTAATCTGAAGCTTTGTCCAACTTGTCAACCAGATGCTCTTCATCCACCAAATGTTGAGCAGGCATATAGGAGATGGCACAGAGACTGCCCCTCAAACTCACCTTAGGAGGAAATACATACAACTGTGGGAAGATGTGGGAAGAGTATCTAAAAGTCTTAATGGTCATCAGAACAGTAATCCTGGTATATATATAATATAGGTAGATATATGTACTATATGGAGAAGTAATGTATAACTTCTGTTATGGTTTTCCCCTATAGGTATTCATTTTCCCTTTAATTAGGATTCTATGGACTTCCTCTTGCTCCTTGTACTTATTCCACACTCCAATACCAAGACTTGCTCAAGCATATGATTCTCTCACCTTGAGTTTCTTCCTCTATGGTTTTCCTTTTCTTACTTACTTTACAAAGTGTACACTATTGGTACACTTTTCCCACTTTCCCACGCTACTGTTCGATGCACAGCCACCTGTTCATGTTATCATATCTCCTTTAATTTTCAGTACTTGATGTACTAATCTTCTGAACTGCATTGAATCTATTTAGGCTTAGGAACTCCATTCTTTCACCTTACTGTTTGTTTTTCATACTTACATAATTTTCCCACACTTCATTTCTTTGCAAGAACTAACCTTTCAGAGTTATTGCTGGCAGCACTTGTTGCACAAGTGCAGTATAGGGTAATACCCATTACCATTTACTACTTACAGTTACCCTTAGACCTATCCCTCTGCCCATCCATGGTCTGTGCACAAGGGATCTGATGTATGTAAAGTAGCACTTCAATACTTGTATCCCTAAGCTAGTTCTATGTTTAATACATGTGGTTTCTAGTCAAGTTTGCCAGTTAGCCTCAGACCAAGTCTAACTGAGATCCTTCCACAAGCCCCTATATCTGTGGATAGTAGGGTAGTGAGACTATGAGCTCCAGTATCTATGAATAGCTGGATAGTAGAGTGTTCACTTTGAGTAGGGACTTGGTTGCAGCCTCTCCCTGAGTCCACCATCTTCATTGCACACCTACCTCCCTCCCCCTCTACATGTCCTCAGCCTATACTTGAGTGGTCACTCACTAGGCTCCACATTACTAATGTAACAACTTCTCCATGGAGGTTTGCTTAGGAAACTGGATTCTCCTGAAGTCCAAGTGGACTTACATAGTAGTCTGGTGAAGTATCCATAGTCCAAGTCTGATATTTTGTATCTTGGACTGAGCAGACTCCCAGATCATGCTGGACTTGTAAGTCCTTACTTTGGATGTACAGTATTACTACATATGTATGTATATGTTGACATATATAATTCAATACCAAATTCCCAGCATTATCAAGCCATTCTTTATCAATTTCTGAAATGGGCTGATTAGCTCTTCAAGTGGTTTTCATTATTCTGCAGAAAACTACTTTTGATTTCCATGCTTGCTTAGTAGGCAAACAAGGACCCAAAGTATGGAAGCCAGGACAATTGTGCTCCCTTCGAACAGAAGAATTTAGGCTCAATGACTCTCAGCATGTCCAGCATATAATTTAGGCAATCATATTGCTCAGTGTTGGTGAGACCCCCCAAACACCACATCAGCCGAACGTTGTAAGCATATACAACCATAGACAGAGTCCTACTAGTCCTACTAGTCCAGTGTAAGAATTCATTGTCAGGGATTAGTGGGAAGCATATACAACAGTAGACAAAATATCAAGAAAAAGATAATACACTTTGTGCTGCAAGCTAGTCTGAGTCTGAGCCTGAGTCCAAGCTCAAGACCACAGGATCCAATGGCACCCTGCCCTTCCCTTTCCCCTTTCCTTCAAACAGAGGCAACTTGAATCCCAGCCATTTGCAGAAGGTGTTGCAAACATGTTCCTCCTTGAATGTGGCAACAGCCTTTTCCAAGTTTCCTTTACAGAACAAGTTGTGTCCAATAGCACTAAGCGAACACTGGTTAAAGACTGCCAGAGACCAAAAGCAGTTGGAATTACTTACAGATTGGTCAAGATCTGGGGATCTGTTAAGAGTGAGACCATGCCTGTTCACAAGGTTGATCAGTGTCTGAGTAGGATGGCAAGTAACACAAATACCTTGATAATCAGAAACATATGCAGAACCTTTCGTCTGTTACGACGCTACCAGTTCTCCTGATAATACCAAGAGACGATAACGCTACAAGACCTAGCAGTAGGCACTCAGAAGTAGCCTAGAGTCTTAGAGAGATCCGCTGAAGGGGAACGCCAGGAGATACGTGGTATTCACGTAGAACTAGCTGGGGTGCTAGACTCTACGGCCGGGTTCTTATATACTGTACAAGAGTGCTACGAGGCCAGAGATCCCTATAAGGGGATTCGTCTGGAAACCGGTTGGCACGAGGTGAAGGTGAGGCATACTACAATAGCTAAGAGATATGGATAAGGAGTAAAGATACCGGTCCTCGTGTAGAACACGAGGTGAAACGGGGACCGGGGTAATGGTACATCAAAGGGGTCAATACGGGGTCAGTTATCAGTCCGAGACGTTGGAACGTCGGCTGCTTATGGTAAAGGGGAACAAAAGGGTGGTAAGACGAACTCGGGAGTAGGAGGGAACGAAAACGGGTAGTAATCATACGGTGATCGTTGGGTTGTAACACAAAGAAGTCACTTTTTTCGTCCCTAAATTCCATCTTCCCGCTCATATTAACAGATGTCAAACCATGTATTCTTTCAACTTCCTCCCGGGAGTGGGACGAACAGACGGCAAAGCCCCAGAACGAGGGTGGGCGAACATCAACCCAATCGCATCAAGCACAAAGGAAATGGGGCCGGGAGCGCGACGCGATATACTCGATGACCACTTCGGATATTCAAACTGGCGGAAGATTGTTGGCCTTCGTAAGCAGCAGTCCTCCCTCTCAGAAAGTGGTTATACTCATTGTTTAAAGGTGTATCTATGCTCGGAAAGCTGAAGAACGCAATTCAGAAACAAGCTGAACTTCGCAATGCCCTGGAAGAACTTGAGGAGGGGCTTGACATTGACCATAGGGATTCAATGAGTACTTGGAAAATGCAAGTCCAGGAATGGGAGAGGGATCAGATGAACCCAAATCCATACGAGCGCACCGGTAATGGTATGTCGCTCAAGCAGAATCTGGTTTTGTGGTCAAGTCTGATGGAAGCTCAGCGCTGACGGTCGCTGCTGTTCGACTCGAGCTTGCGAGGGAGGAGGCCAGGGACTTAGAATGGCTGGAGGGTAATACGGTCACTGGCATAGTTCACGAAGACTGCACGGCGAGTGTTCTCATTAGCTCCGGCTTAGAGCTAGAAGAGCAGCAGTAGATAGCTTCCGCTTTGCAGGGGATGAGGACATGTTAATCATGAGTTAAGGCGTCGCCTTAAAAGCGAGAAGGCCGGGTTGGGTGCCCATGCAACTGACAATCAGGAGGCAAATCTCACGCAACGTTGCAATATACTGCAACGTCACATCGATACTTGGGTCAAGTTACAACATCTGTTCCTCCCCGCCCTTGGTGTCAAGCGTGCAAGAGAAGCACGAGATGTTGACTCTCCTATCTCACCCGAAACATTTAGGCTCATGCTACCCTCCCAACTAGGCTCTTTGGTACCCTGCGACGAGAATCTCCGACGGGTTGAATGGAGGCTACATATTGCTCAAGCCCATGACGCGCTACACTCACTTTGGGCTAATCTCCGTGCACGAACTTGCATTCTCAAATATAAAGATCGAAACCTCCGCGGGCAAGGTGCAAACACTAGAGCCCATAACACTCTCAAGGCAATTGAGTCTCAGATCAACGCAACGGCAAATAAATACAATGAAGCTCATCTAGCATTGGTCAAATTAGCACCATTCCTAAACGAAACCGGGTGGAACTCGGTTCTTCGGCCCCTCGCCCAGCAAGATATTCGGGGATTGATGGACCTACTTTGGGGCAAAACAGAGGGGACGAGGAAGTTGTCTTGGATATGGACTATGAGTGGTATGGGGGCGAACAAGACGGATGAAGTAGGGCTAGAAGGTCTGTCTTGACTCATGCACGCGTCCATATGATACTCTACACTTATAACTCATGTTTATCTGATTCGTAGATATGCGAATTGAATGGTGCAAAGCCAGAGCTAAAGAAAAACGCTGGGAGGAAGAGGCAGAATTGCTAGTGGAGGAAATGCGACGAATTCTTGTGTTTTTGGAATGGGACGCTGCTCGCTGGAATGAAAGGGGAAACAATTTCGTATCGGATGACGATGCTGTTCTCGAAGGCCATCGCGCGTATGCACACCGTCAAGCCACGCTGTGTCGTTCTCTCGCTCAGAGGTGCCTAGATTCCTGGAGCAACACACTAGCCCTCGTCAAGACGGACGGAAAGGGCGGACGCATCATTATCCAGGCGCTTTCTCAAGAGGTCGAGGATGTGGGGCAGAACATAGAGTCAGATCAAGAGGGGGACTTATAGCTTCAAGTTAGTAATTTGTTTTCGCTGTACTCTGCAATGTAAATTGGGGTCCTTTTGCATCACTCGGGGTTTGGGAATGCTAATGATACAACCAACACGGTGATGGCAGCGGGCTTATGCTAATCACACGAGGGAATACACGCTAAAGGGGGTGAGTTCAAGAGCTCATCATCATGCAGGAAGGGAATGCGGGAGCGGCATGGACATAATGCATCACACGATGGATGCCTAGGAGGCCCGGGGGACGAGTATAGTAGGTAGTATTCATGCATCACACAACCTGAGAGGAAGGACACGGAGATGCGTACAAAGTAATGCATCATAAACTATGGGGTACGGAGGGGGCGGAAGGCCTAATGCATCACACAACGGACGCCTAGGAGGGGATGAATATCAGTATATATTCATGCATCACACAACCTGAGAGGAAGAGCGGAGATGGGAGAATGTGATGCATCACGAGTTATGGGGTACGGAGCCTGAGGGGGCGGAAGGTCTAATGCATCACACGACGGACGCCTAGGAGGGGATGAATATCAGTATATATTCATGCATCACACACCTGGGAGGAAGAGCGGAGGCGGGAGAAAGTGATGCATCACGAGCTATGGGGTACAGAGCCTGAGGGGGCGGAAGGTCTAATGCATCATACGACGGACGCCTAGGAGGGGATGGATATCAGTATATATTCATGCATCACACAACCTGAGAGGAAGAGCGGAGACAGGGCGTGATGCATCACGAGCTACGGGGTACGGAGGGGGCAGAGGGTCGACTGATGCATCGTGACCCGGGGGGATAGCAATAACAAGGACCCTTGTTATTTTGCATCAAATGGCGATGAGAATTACAGTAATCTATGCATCAAAACACCAGGGAGAGGTGGCAGCGCAGAAGCTAGCACTTGAGAAAAACCCCGGACTTGGATCAAGGATAGGTATATCACTCACTCTCATCCGGATCAGACTGTTTTTTTGGGATGACGCTCTCATTACCGAGAACCTTGACAAGGCAGAAAAGTCGGTCACATCTCTGACGCATCACGTACCATGTAATAACATCTCGCAGGTTCATCGAGGAGGGCGGCGACTGGGACAGACGAAATCGCCTCAAGGTCTACCGTGGATTGCACGCTGTCTCTATCCGTCAATTCAAGCCAGGTGGTGAGCTCTTACTTGACGCGCTGTCCACGTTCACAGCTACAGAATTAATCTCGTATACCGATTTTGTCGCTCTCACGATCATAGCCAACTCGTTGACCCTCAAGCGGCCAGATCTGAAGAAAAAGGTTGCTGTCTTTCACGTGCCATGACCTAGGAATGCTGATTATCGTTTCAGCTCATCACTGCCCCAGATGTTATATCCATCTTGCCAGAACTCCCTGTCCTCGGTGACCTTGTGAATAACTTGTACGACTGCCATTACATCAAGTTTTTTGTCGCACTAGGTATGCATTTTCTGCGCCCACAATCTGATGGATCCACACTCACCTCTCCCTGAATGGTTGTCCCCCACGCCATGACCATGCCGACAGCTACCCTCGAGCAGACCTACCTCCTGCCTTCTCGGTTATTATCTCCGCATACCCATTACTACGTCCGAGAGATGCAAATCCTTGCATACAATCAGCTGTTGGAATCATACTGTAGCGTCACGCTGGAGAGTCTCAGTATGGCATTTGGAGTCAGCGTTGATTTCATTGACAGGCAAGTACAGGCTCGCTTCTGGTCGACTCAACGACTCAACGAAGGGTTCAGTGAACTGTCACGGTTTATCGCCAATGGACGGTTGCACTGCACGATCGACAAGGTCCATGGAATCGTGGAAACGACGCGACCGTCACTCAGGAACGCTCAATACGAGAAGGTAGTGAAGCAGGGTGATATTCTCCTTAATTCCATACAACGATTGAGTAAAGTCTTGTATTAACAACTGTCGTTTCCTGCATGGTGGATGTTTGTGGTCATCTACCTTATTACGCAGATGGGATTGACCTCAAGTCGATGGGAGTGGGAATTCGATTTGCTGAGACTCCGTGCATATTCCTGCCATAACCGTGGCAGCCAGCTCCATCGGCCTCCGTTATTGTTTGCTTGCCCTGCTTATTCCTCAATCGGTCGTTGCTGTAGGGGTTAGTTGGATCCGGTTGAAGCAAAAGTCAGAGCATGGTGTTGGAGCAAGAAATATATTACTATAGATATTATCTAATGAATACAAGCCATATTAGGCCAGGACGCCATTTAATGATGTCTTATACATCTAAGACACGAGCTCCTATGATTAGGAAGAAACTCAATAGGATTAGCAATGAATACATTAGCTACAGTATATTAGAAGAGAGGTAGACTAGGAAATCTCATCCCTTTCGA